>JAQFJA010000026.1:11140753-11151230 GCA_029874485.1 Naso brachycentron | reverse complement strand
ATCATTCTTAACCACTTTTACTTTTCAATTGCTGCAATACAATTTCCAGATGATGCAACTTGCAAAATGACTCAGCTAATGCTAAATGCAAATTGTCATATCAACTTCCTTGATGTCTTACTATTCTTCTGCTTGTTGCTCAGAATTGCCTAAAAATGCCCAGACCCGGCCCGCCGCTGCGTAGCAGCTATAATTAGTTATTAAAATTTCACATTTTTCTGCCAAAATGTATTTGATGTTTTTAAGGTGAGAAAGGCTAAATTGGCTGGGGTCAAGTTGTGGTGGCAGCTGGTTAAGGAGGTATTTTTCATGTCCGTCACACCAGTGACACATTGAAACTCCTCCTGAGGGTTCCCATGCCAGATGAGATATATAATCCCTCCAGCAGGTTTGGGGTTGACCTGGGGGTCTTGTCCCAGTTGGATGTGCCCAGAGCACCTCCAAGGCAAAGTGCACAGGAGCCTTTCTAACAAGATGCCCACCTCAACTTACCACCAAGGGGCAACATTTTTACTCCAAGCTCTCCTTGGATGTCCAAAGTTCTCGTTCAGTAAGGCTAAGTCCTGCCACCCTTTGGACAGAACTCATTTTAGCCTCTTGCATCTGTGGGTAATGCTGTCTTACTGCCAGTGCTTTAAGTGGGCCGGAACGGCCCAGTACACTGTACTCCCACTTCTAGATTTTACCTCCTGGTGTACCGGAACCCTCACAAGCTCCCAGTGCTCTTCCCCGTCCTCTCCATCCCAGAGTGTCTCTTGGCGATTAATTACGTTAGGGTGCACCACATGACGCTCGCCTCTCTCTTTTCTCACGGACTACATGATGCTCACTTGTTTGTTCTCGCAGAAGTAGAACGTCTTCATTAATGCTACATCCACGCACTAACTCCAGGATTAGGGTTGCGTGTGTGCTCCGGAAATGCTCCGTTGTGCGTTTGCTTCGTGCTCTGTTGTCTGTCAAAACCCACCAGCTGCATTTCAGAGCGAGTCACAACAATTTTGATAAAACAGGGAAAAGCAAAGGGATAAAAAATAGACAGCAATTTTGGCGTGGGAACGCGAACCGGAATGGATTTTGATGATGACACAGCTCTCTGACGGTCAAATATAAATACTCAAATACAGAGACAGAAAACTAAAAGAAGGCCATGTTTGTTTAATAAATTAATTATGTGAAAATCAGCATTACCTTCTAGTATCTTTTCTTCACTGTAAAAATTTAGAAAATACCCCACCCCACCCAAACCACATTATGGCAAATTTCGTCAACATTTTTTCTTCCGTTCCTTTTGCAGCTCCTATGACTGTCTCCGTGACGACCCCTATGACCACAACTGGCCATCGCTCCCTCAGCTTCCTGGTTTGCACTACTCCATGAACGAACAGTGTCGCTTTGACTTCGGTGTGGGCTACACGATGTGTACCGCGGTAAGGGATCCCCATAGTCTGATCGTCACTTTACTAACGTAGTTAGAATTTACCAACACTAACTAACCAACTGCACTAATATAAATAAGGCAACATCTACAACAGCTGACACAAGTAAAGCTTAACACCACTTTATCTTCTGAGATGATGCAGTTTTTCAGAGTTGGGATAAACTCGTTTTAAACCAGTCTGCTCAGTTAATTCAAAATTAGCTGACTTTCACTTTGCAACATTTGTATAAAAGCTCACAGCACTGACATTTATCTGGTTTAGATTGTAATGAGAGTCACACATACACAACTATTCACATTCTCCTGATGTCCTCTGCTTTCCTCTCCCGGCCACTGGTGGGATTGGCATCTTGCTTAAAAAGCAGGTAATTGTTTTCATAGCTTTTCCTTTTAAAATGTTAATCACAATAAAGGATATTTATGAAAACACAACACATACCTTGATACCACAGTGCCTTTACAGGAACCTGTCACAAACAGTATTTTGTAAACACAAGAGATCTCACAGTAGACAAGCTTCACCCAGCTTCCGCACCTTGCCAGTCTGCATACCTTCCCCATGTCACCCTCACCCACTTTTTGACTGTGAAGCCACTGTGGCACGCTGTTGGGAAGCTGTTGCTTGATTGACAAAGGGCTTGTTCAGGGGCTTTGCGCACATTGCTAGATTACCCTCTATTCTCTTGTCAAACCCATTCCCCTCAGCTACAAAAGGCGGGCCAGTCAGGAACGCAGGTAAGGTAACCCCACCTCCCGGAAGACATGTGGCCCGTCATTCGTTTTTTCTCAGATTTCTTTTTCTATTTGTCCTCTGAAGTTGTAGTTGTTTGTAATGTTGCTCCTTACTTTTCTTTTTTACTATACTTTGTTTCTCTGTTCTACCCATCGTCATATTTTGGACGTTAGTCTGCAGGATTCTAAAATGCGAAGTTCAAGAGAAAGTAGCTGTAAAAAAAAATTTTTTTAAACACTAAGCCTCTACTCTACCGGTTCAGTTGCTGGTGTGCAGTTTCACAGCTGAACCCTACCTTAACCCGACTCTTCTCCTGCAAATCTGTGTTATATCACAGCATGACTGGCAGGGAGAGCCTCATTACATTGGCAAACTCATGACTATAAACGAGTGGAAAAAGTTGGAAAGATGTCTTTCCCATCCAAGGAGAAAGGTCTGAGCCAGAACAGATGCTGTTCTTCCATGTTTTACCTCAGCTTTTAGGATCCTCCAGTCTGATGTCATTGGTGGTTACCTACCACAGTCTAGCCATTGATTGTGATTCCCCTCCTGACCTGCAAAGGTCCCCTGGGGTCATGGTGGGTAGGAAAGTCTGTGTAATGGAGGGAGGAGGGCACAGCCCCTCAGGCACTGGACGGCAGGTCGGTTTGGTGGTATCCTCATTAATGGTTCATATCAGAGAATTTGGTCCTTGAGCTGTGTCTAGGGGCATTTTAGAGGTCACTGAGACCTCACCTTTTGACCTTTTAACCTTTTTGCCCTCTGACCTTGCTCGTGCCCCAATTAAACCACAGGCCGTCTCATTCTGAGAATCTTGTCTCTCTTCGTTCATCCTTTGGTTTAGTTTGCATGAATGGCTGTGTGTTTCTCAGTGGAGCGTAGTGTACAGTGCAGTGACAGAGTGGAGGGTTGGTGTTATTGTTGCGTGTAACAATGTTGTGATTATTGTTGCAGTGATCTTTCTCTTCTCATCCATATTTTTTTTAATTTCCTATTTTAAGTGTTTACTCTCGCCCCTGCTGTCTTATGATGGTTTATTTGTATTACTGGAGGTCAATCTGTTGTCCAGTGTGTGCTCTCTATAGTCAGACCTTTAATTGCAGGAGTCTGTCTCTCTGCCCCGCAGTATCGCACATTTGACCCATGTAAGCAGCTGTGGTGTAGCCACCCAGACAATCCCTTCTTCTGCAAGACCAAGAAAGGACCGCCCATTGATGGCACCATGTGTGGGAATGGGAAGGTATTTACACGGCATTGTACTTTAACATACATTCTCTGGAATATAAATAATTTGAAAGTGCACTGTTTCCAAATATCAATCCTGTCTTGTATTCTTGGGCCTGCTGCAGCATTGCTTTAAAGGTCACTGCATCTGGTTGACCCCAGATATCATAAAGCAAGATGGAAACTGGGGCTCGTGGAGTGAGTTTGGCCAGTGCTCCCGCACCTGTGGTGGCGGAGTACAGTTTCGCACACGCGACTGTGACAATCCAAGGTATGAGACTGTGTGTATATGTGTGTGAGAGTGTAAAAAGAGTGAATTTGCACATTTTCTGCCTTAACTATGTCAAATTAACCTGAGGCTTTAAACATTCTGAAGACAGCATAAACTCTGATTTTGTCAGTAATAATTCTAGAGGCAATTTGCTTCATTAACATATTTCAGGATCATTTGTACAAGTATGAAATGCATCGTTTCTAGCTTAAAGTAAAGTAAAACACACCACATGTTTTGAATGATACATGCCTCCCCTGCCCTGAAACCTTTTCAGACCAGCCAATGGAGGCCGCTCCTGTGTGGGGGCAACTTATCAGTTCCAGATGTGCAACGCCAACGAGTGCGAGGACATCTACAGCGACCTGCGGGAGGAGCAATGCCACGCTTGGGACCCTCGCTTTGAACTCCACAGCAACAAGCACCACTTGCTGCCATATGAGCACCCAGACCGTGAGTGTACACCTGCAGATGGGAAGGGAAGGGAGAAGATTTGTAAAGAGATGGGACACAGAGAGGCTGTCAGCCTGGGAGTGACAAACTCTAAGTTATGATAAGTAGAGGAAGCTGTAAATCTGAATGAAAGCCAAAAAGAGGAAGGAGACACATAATTCTTGAATGCGGCTGGGTTTAATATATAGGCTGAGTTCTGTTATGGTCATTAACATCTGGCCGTTGTGCTACGCCCTCCCATAAAAGCATGCCATCTCTTTGAAAATCTCTTTAAATCAGTCTTCTTTGAACTTGGTGTCTTCTCTTTCTCCACCCTATCGCTGATATCATATCAACCACAATGTCTCCTCCTCCTCCTCCTTATTTTGGTCCATCCATGTATTAGTTGGCCCACATGGGCAAGCTATCAGGTTCAAAATGGGATCCCATCCTTAAGTTCTCTATGTAATATCCAAAGCCTCTTTACATTATTAAAAGGTTTACAAATGAAGGGTGTATGTGCGGTTGACAGACCCGCCCTGTCTGTAAGTGGAGTTGCCACTGCCGCTCTGATAGGCATTAAACTATCAACCAACTAAAGGGCAGCCATAGAGAAAAATGCTGAGCTGTCTCTTTATCTAATGGGAGGCCATGCTCCGCTAAGAGGAGTCTTGCTAAATTGTTTTTCTCCATTCTTATCATATCTTAATGCCATATTATTCAGCAAGGCTTTCTCAGTCTCAAATTACTTGTAGTGTGCGTTAGCGTGTGAGGACAGATGTGTGTGTCCGTTTGTGTGTGTATGAGAGAGAGAAAAAACTGAAGGAAAACATGAAATTGAATTCCATTCATGGTCTGTCATCTCCTCAGTTCCAGATAGTATGAGAAGAGTGTGAAATTGTAGCATTTGTTTGAAAACGTTTGACACGCTGTTGCTTTTATGTCTCTCTCCTGTCTTTTGGCAATGCAGTAGGTATACTGCACATAACTCTTGAGCAAAAACACATTAAACATATGACTGCCCTGTATGTGTGGCTGTTTGAGCAGCTGTTTCGAGGGATTCATCCAACCTTTTGCTCCGTCACATCAGATCAGAAGCCCCAGATTGTCTCCTGGCTTCAGTGTTCTTGCACAGACTCTTCAAAGAGATCTCAGGGAATCTCTGACCCTTTAATTAGTATTTTGCACCTCCTGAAAACCCTCAAATCTAATTTTAGTTGCCTGAAAACTACTTTCCATTTATCTAGACTGGACAATGTTGAAAGGTGAGGAGCAGCTCAAAAAAAAAGGAAGAAAAAAAGAGCAGCAACTAAGTGTAAATTTAACACTGCTGCTCTACTGCATATTTGAAAAATCCTCATTGCCCCTTAAGTCAAGTGAATATACCAGATAAAAGCTTTCTTAAGCAACTTCATACCATTAAAAACACACATTTCCAAACATGAACACAAAGAAACTGTACATTTGGACTAACTTTTCTGTAACATTTTTTATCTTTTATAGCATTAAGGATGTTTAATTGTGTGTATGTACAGTATAGCTACTTATATTTTGTGCCTTATATAGACATGTTATGTTTTATATATAAAAATCTAAAAATGTATTGTCTATTATCTACCTACACTCTGACTCATAAGTATAAGTACACAGTTCCCCTCCAATATCATGGCATCTTTTGCCTCTGCACTAGTGAAAAATATTCAGATCACTGAGACGTGAATTCATATGTTGTGTCCGAGTGTTCTCAGTTTAGCTCAAGAAAAGTGTATTTTTTCTTCTTACTGTAATTGTACAGTAGCACATTTGCCACTTGCTTATTAGTGTCAAAGCACCATGAGACAAAGTCTCTGGATCATGTCCATCTGTAACCAACGTGATGAAGTAGGAGTGTTCATTCTCAATGGGATGAACTGCCAGGTTCCGTCTCTGGAGCCTCATGCAGTTGTAGTGTGACTCACGCAGACAGACACAATGAGACATGTTGACTCACAGCGGGCTCATTCAGAAAATAAAAAGTAATCACATGTTGGTCGTAAAGACAAAATCATCAAAGCGGATGGCAGATGTGCCTTTCCGACACAATCGTTTGAAGAACTGGGTCATTTGTTGTGTGTTTGTGTTTGTCTCCCAGCTAACAAACGCTGCCACCTGCACTGCCAGTCCAAGGAGACACGAGATGTGGTCTTCATGCAGAGAATGGCTCTGGACGGCACACGCTGCTCGTACAAGGACCCTCACAGTGTGTGTGTGCGTGGGGAATGCGAGGTGAGAGACCTAATGCATCTGTTATGTGCGGCATGTTTCAGATCTGCAGTGAGTTAAACTTTCCATGTCCTTAATGAACAGAAAGTGGGCTGCGACGGTGTGGTCGGCTCCTCAAAGCAGGAGGACAAGTGTGGGGTGTGTGGAGGAGACAACTCCAGCTGCAAAACCTTCAAAGACACCATCACACGAACGGCCAAGAAACAAGGTAAACACACACCAGCAGTCACATTCACCCTTATCTACATCCAGGGACAAGCTTGACTCTGTTCCATCAGTGCAGCAGCTGTCTCTAATGCTGGTGAGTACAGGATAAATAGTTGGCCAGGGTCCTCTCCTCACAGTCTGTACACATTCCCCTTGTGTCATGTCATGTTCAGCTAAACATCGCCCTCTAGAGGAAGATTTGTAACAATGTCCAAACCTCAGGGAGATCTGAGTTAAAATGTTTCCAGGTGAGTTGAGCTTTGCCAAGAGGTTACGTCAAACCTCACTTTAGCTTACGTTAAATATCAAAGTCTTCACATCGGGGGTAGAAAAACATTAACAGTAACAACTCCCAGAATCAGATGGATGGAAAATATTCAGAACTGCAAGGGTTTTAACCAGTGAGCTGGAGTGCAGGGATGAATGGTTGAAATGAGTAAGAGCTCCTTACTGGATTAGCTGAGGCTCTTAGTCAGGAAACTGTAAAATGAGCTTTTGATGATGTTGGAGTCATGAACCAGATGTGTGTTTCCTTTCAGGTTTCCTTAAGGTTCTCGAAATCCCCCGAGGAGCGAGACATTTACTGATCCAAGAACTGAAGGCAACTTCGCACACTTTAGGTGTTTGACATTGTTTTACTTTTCAGTGTGTACCCATTGTTTTTGTACTGTCTACGTGTGTGGTACGTAAACGTAATCCTTATGTTTCTCACCCATCTGCAGCTGTAAAAAATGTGGCTTCAGGACTGTTTTTCCTAAACGGGGAAAATGAATACCCAGAATCCCACTCTGTCATAGAGAAGGGTGTTGAGTGGGAATATGAGAATGACAACGACAAGGAGACGCTTCAGACCACTGGTCCTCTCAGACATGGAATTCTGATCATGGTACTCATTAAAATGAATAATGTAGTCCTGAATTTGGTTAAACACCAGCATTTCATGCAAACCAGATTATATAAATTACACTAAAATGTCACATTTTGTCTAAAAAAAAGGTCAACTAGCTAGTGTTTCATACATTTTCTCTTTTTTTTAATGATGATCTTTCTGTTTGTAGATGAAATTACATGGAGATGAGGATGTCAGTTTGTCTTATAAGTACATGATGAACATGGACAGTGACTCTGGGATCCAGAACAACATGCTAGTAGAGGACAGCGCCTATGAGTGGGCTCCAAAGAAATGGTCCTACTGCTCCAAGCCCTGTGGTGGAGGTACGCTTGAGCAAGAAAAAATGTGTGATTAAACTGTCGGCTCTCTCATTTTACATGCCTGTTTTTTTGTTTATGTGCTTACACTTGTTAAATTTCCCATTCCTTTTGGCTTCAGGGAAGCAGTACCTGCGATACGGCTGCAGAAGAAAAGTTGATAGTAAGATGGTGCACAAGAGCTTCTGTAACAAATCAAACATGAAGCCGAGAGGAGACACCAGAGACTGCAACCAGAAGCCATGCCCTCCACCCATGTATGCATTGTATTATGGCACCAACTGTAAAAGCATACATTCAGCTGTTCCTTTTCTTTTCCCTCCACTTTCATTGTTAGCTTCAGCATTTTGACATTTCTGATGCCCTCAGAACTCCTGTTTCTCTCTCTCGATGTTCTCCAGTTGGGTGACATGGGAGTGGCAGAACTGCAGCAAACCATGTGGAAAGACGGGGATGCAAATCCGCTCAGTCAGCTGTGTCCAGCCGTCAGACGATAACACCACACGCGCCATCCATAATAAACACTGCAACGACGACCGGCCCGAGACTCGCAGGCCTTGCAACCGACACCCCTGCCCCACCCAGTGGCGAGTTGGACCGTGGTCACAGGTATGCAGCCTGATCAGGGACCAAAACTCAAACAGGAAAATGGAAAACAATGTTTAGGTAATTTGAGGTTTTGCAGGGAAACATTTGTACTGATATTTTTGTACTGAAGCCCAACAGCTGGTATTTTAGTGAGACATTTAATGTTTTAGATATTACAAGACTTTCGTAGAATTGCATTCTTGGACGGTTATAAGCTATAAAACAGATCACATGATCCTCACTGTTACTGCTTACAGTAAACCAAGAATACTGATGACAAAAACAGTCATGTAATGGAATTCATGTAGTTGCCTTTGCACTGTTTTTTTTTCACATTTTGTGAACTTAAACTCATTTTTGTCCATATTTGCTAATTGGTTTGTTATAATGTGATTGTGTTTGGTCCTGTATCTTCAGTGTTCAGTGACATGTGGTAATGGGACCCAGCAGAGGCAGGCTCTGTGCCACACAAGAGACAACACCATTGGCTTGTGCCTGGACAGTAAGCCTGACACCATCAGAGTCTGTCGCCTGGATCCATGTCCAAGTGAGTGTTAAGGAACCTTCAAATTGTTTGAACAATATCACTTTGTGCCAGTAAATCTTTAAATACATTGAGACAAACAGGTCCAGATGCAGGAACATAATATCCATCAAAAGAGTTCTGCTCCGACTTTAACTCCTCCATCGCTCTCTCCTCTTTTCTCCACAGAGGGCTCATCAGACCTCAACAAGAACGGCAACATCCTGATCCAATGGCTGTCCCGCCCCAACCCCAACTTCCCGAAGATCTCCTCACGTAAAACCCCCCTCTATAGTTCCCAGCCTGGTCTCCACAGCGGCAGCCGCAGCTGCATGTCTGTCCTCTGCTGGGCCCTGCCCATCTCTGTCCTCCTGTCTCTGCAGGGGCGGCCCCGGCTGGCCCCCTGACCCGCTCCTCCCCTATGTCCCGTGCCTGTGCCCACGCCTCTGAGCGAGCGGCAAAGCTTTCGCTTCTCTTTTGGGTGGGGGGCGGATGTTGCCTCTCTCTGTGTGTGTCTGAGATGGCTCTGACTAGGGGGGAGGTCTCTGGCTCCTGTGTGTGCTAGTTGGTTCTCTCTTGCTCTGTCTCTCTCTCTATCTCTCTCTCTCCTTTGTGGAGCATTGTGTTGTAACCGCTGGCCAGTCGAAAATTCAAAAGATCAACAAAAAATTTGATGTGAAAAGGATTTCGAAGTGGCAAGGCGAACAAGTTTTCAATGGCAACCTCCTGAGACGTGTCCAAGAGCCGTTAACGTGTGAGGGACCACCCTCTGCATTTGGCGGCCATGTTTTGCGCGAGCTAGCTGCGTGTTGTCATGGGTTACCAATCCTGAGATGCAGCTGCGCTTTTTTCCTTTTGTAGCGCACTGTAATCACAAGAAGAAACAGGTGTGAAAACAAACAGAAAGGGTATATAAATATCTATATAGAAAAAAAGTTATTAAAAAATATGAAAGCTTTATTGTGAATGTGATCTTGTCACAATGAGGACATCTTTGCTAAGTGCTCATCTGACATCCTGGTTCCATTCGGGGATGAGAATGGCGTCTCATTCTACGTTCCATTCTCAATTTGACAGGAACTCAGCACAGGGACAGGAAGTGACATCAGTGAACCCTTTTGATTTTGGGGGGCGAGAAGTGTGAGGTGAAGAATCTTGAAGTAAAGGCAAATTTAAAAAACAAAAAACAAAAAAAGGAAAAAAAAAAAAAAACAGGGTAGTCTGACCGTTTGAGGTTGCTTCCCATTTCACCTCATCATCAGCCATCCTCTCTTTGACTGTTATACTAAAGTTCAATAAATGCAGCTTATTTGTGCTTGCAGACTTTAAACAAATACATCTATAAATTTATTTGTATTTATATATATACCTATAAATCTAAATCTATATGAGTAACAATAATATTAATAATGTTTTACCATGAATAAGCTGTAGCTTATTTGCCTAAAACCTTTGGACTGCTATTGATCGCTTAGATCCCTGACTGTTATGTGTATTTTTTTATTGATTTTACATGAATACAGATGAATATTTAATAAAGGTAAAGTGTTTTGGGGGGAAGGGGTTAGACCTATATTATGCAGGACTTGG
>JAQFJA010000026.1:11122431-11132798 GCA_029874485.1 Naso brachycentron | reverse complement strand
TGCTGAGTCAGGCAAAGAGGATGATGGGTAAGACGCACACTTTAAATAGACCGCGAAATTGAGTGGGTGTGAATGTTAGTGACGTGAGATATGATGAGAGAGTGATGCAGCGCAGCTCGAGTTGCCTGCCTGAACTAGCTCGCAGGCTTCGCTCCATTTAGTAGCCACACGCTCTGCTGATGAAGTATATAACATCAAAGCTGAACGGTTTGGGTGTGAAAAACACTGATAACAAACTGCATCTTTAATCAAAGGCGCAGCAGTATTGCAATGTTTGAGCCCTGTATCCTCACTCACCCGCCGTTTTAGCGGCTTGGAGACGGAGCAATTCGAAGATGACATCACTCCTTTCAGGGTTTCTGTTTGGCTTCAATGAACATGTAATTAGTGGTAACTCATAACCATCTCGGAGCTTAGAACTGTCCTGTCGTCCTTTTTGCCATCTTGCATGAACTCCCCCATGGAAGGTATTCGATATTAATAAAAATCTTGGCAATTTTACGTAAAGTTCTTCTGCCCTTTAAGTCAATGAGTGAAAAACATGGACAGCGCCACTCTGCCACTGCAACCCACATTGTGGTCGAAGATGTGGTTGCATTCGTCCTGTTCACTGTTAAGGGAGCCACTCTGTACTGCAGGGCTGTATTAAAATATAAAAATATAAGCATGTAAGTATGAATATAGGCCCTCTCTCTGAGATAAATATGAGAGCAAGCTAGAGCACAAGCTGGAAAGCTTGAATGACAGAAATACAGTGCTATTTTTTTTAAACTCTTTCATAGCAGCTAAAAACCTTTTAATACTGCCACCTGACATGTCGGTGGGTGACTGTTTTTGCAGCAAAATATGAACAAAACAGTAAATACAGCAAATGATAAGGTTTCCATTGGCAATCTACCTTTGGCAGGTTGGCTAAAAAGTTCATTTTGGACCTGTACCTTTGGGCGCTGTAATGTTACAGTAGAGTCTTGGAGTCTCTAGCAACAACTGGGCAGAGGTAAAGTTGTGGGTATTCAGTCCCTCATTTTGCTACAGTGGACAAGTGTTTCCTCAAAACTCAAAACGGGCACAGGCAGTGAGTAAATGAGACAAAGTGCCCATGTGCAATTTCGGATTGATTGGGCAACCCATCGAGGAGAAAAAATCAGCATGTGTCCAAGCATATGGACTTAGGCACACGTCCAGAAAAGGCACTGTATTATTCTTACACATTGTGTGTGTGTGTGGGTGTGTGTACTGGTTTTTGTTACCTATTAGGGACTTTTTCTGGCATAAACACTGACCATGTGAGGACCAGCAGTCCTCATGGGGACCAAAGACGGGTCCTAATTTCTGATTTCTGAGGTCCTGGTCAAGTTTAGGGGTAAGGTATAAATTGAGGTTAGGCAGCACAAATTAATGGAGGTCAGTTTAAAGTCCTAACAAGAATGTGTGAGTAGACCTGTGTGTGTGTGTGTGTGTGTGTGTATTTGGCTCAAGTAAGCCTTACACTTTTCTACTTTTCTTCATCTTAACACATTTAGAATATCCAGTCCTGAGCATGGCTTTTGATATTTCTAATATATGAAGTCACTGACTGCTAAAATAGAGTCTAATTCAGTAAAAAAATATGCTCAAACCCTTCATTCCTGATGGGTCAGTTCCAGCATGAGTCATCATGACTTTACAAAACATCACAATACTGGAGAGTCATTCTCTCCCATGGGATTCAAAATTCTGCTCAGGAAATGACTCCCCAACATTTGTGTCACGGGGTATTCTTACAAGAGTGAATAGTTCACATCAACATCTGATAACTGTTGCAACATTAAGATCGTTTTTTGTTGTTGTTTGGTTTTTTTTAATGTGCAGCTGTTAACTGTTTACATCTTTCATAAGCCAATCAGTTGTTTTTGGGTTTTAGCTCTTTTTTTTCCTTTGGTTTTTGTCCAAATCTGGCAACAGATAACCTCTGTAAAGTAGCTAGCTGTTGCTGCCATAGCACCCCAGTTGCGTCCTTAATGTTTTTCCTGTGTCTATAAGGCCTCCAGCCTCACATGAGACTCAACAGGCTTTTCTCATTGGATTCTCAACGTGCCCTAAAATAACATTAAAATAATAGTAATAAAATAAAAGGAGCCTGTGCCCTAGAATGTGAGGCTCCATTTGTTTCACCCCTACTTTTTCCTCCAAGTACCAGTCACAAAAAGAGTGCTTACCTGAAAGCCACAGTTGTTGTCCATCAATACACGGTGTTTGTGTTCATAAGTAATGCATATTTTTCAAATAAAATAGTGTTTTATCTCACCAGTGCATCTAATTTCTCTCAAAAACCTTACACTAATTTTGGATTTCGGGTTTAAAGTGCTCCACAGCGCCACACCTCCACCACCTATGGATGGATGGATGGATAGATAGATAGATAGATAGATAGATAGATGGAGAACTACCTTCTGTTATAAGTTAGGATAAAAGACTGAATTTGGAGAGTTGGAAAGTATTATATCTTGATTTGACAGATTTGGTACAAAATACATTTACATGTTACAGAGGAAGAGAAAAATACAGTAATCAAGTTAATGATGGCTCAAATTCGATGAAGCTGCTTCAGTTTAAGGGCCTGGTATTGTGCATGCTGGCTCTTTGTCATGGCTTACAGGAACACCGGAAGAGAACAGATACATCATTACGTTTATCAGTGACACCTTTTCTTGTGCAGCTCTGACAAGTCAAAATGTGTGCTGTAAAAAAACACCTTTCAGTGTGTAATGTCAGTGCAGCAGACGCTCTGTTTAGTATTGCTGACAATATTTTATATCTGAAGCTAAATATGTTTTATTTTTTTAAACTTTTTATTAAAATGTCAGCAGTTAATATAGGGAAAATCTGAATTTTCAATGAACTTGTCCGAGAATAAAAATCGTAGCTGCTTTTCTTTCCACATGATACACAACACACTGATTTGTGTCAACTGGTTCCAGGCTGGTGTTCAGCTGTGAGCCATCAAGAAGCAACGTGTCCTCTTTCTTTGCATTTATGCTGATAAAACAGCTATTTCCCTGTAAATGCACCAGAGCAGCACAAACAAATGTCAGCATAATTGGCAATTAACCTTGTGTTTGCTGTTTCTGTCATGAATTTACATCCTGACATTTGATGTAGAACCGCAGCCTGGTGGCCTCATGTTGTTCCTGGTGTTTGTCATTAGACATTTATGAATGTCTGTGAGTCTGCTGAGAGTATAATTAATGACGCCACGTGCCGTTGTGAACATGCGTGTGTGAGAGAGTGTGTTTGTGTGTCTTTGAGGCAAATTTAGTTCCTTGTGACTGGCCCATTAGAGATCCATAAAAAGCCAGGGCTCTTTAAATAGGTTGGATGCAAAGAAGACAGGACTCATCTGACTCATCAGAGGTCATGTTGCCCCTAAGAGATATGCACACACACATACACACAAACTTACACACATGCAAACACTCCATAAGAGTGAAAGCCATTGTTCCCAGACACAGGCGCAGCTTGCTGTCTAAGGCAGAATGCTCCTGTGTGTAAATCCTCTGATGAGCAGTCCTGTAATCTATTCACCATGTAAAACATTGATAATTAATGTGTTATATCGTAAATATGTTGAAAAACACACCGTCATCCATAGCTGCCCAATAATACCTGTCAAAAATACCTTTACCAAGAATAACAGTCTACTTTGTTTGAATTAAAATGTGTTTTAATCCGTAACAGACATGACTGCTCATTGTGAAATTAGACAAACTCCCTTTTTCTTGAACTTGCGTAACGTGAAACTTCACTGACATCATAACAAATGATGTTTGTTAACTCCCCAAATTTCCAGTTTTATGCATGTGTTCTGCAATCCTTTGTGAAATTACTTATAACAAATACAAAGCTTTTGTTTACAACTCCAAGACTGAGATACCACAATTTTCAGAAGCCTCAACCTCAAAGTAACATTACATGTCCTCAAAGTAAACAAGCTTCTCATTGCAGAGAAAATTGATTCCATTTTAAATGGTAGTCAAACTCTGAGGGGGGGAAATTTCAAAAAAAGCTTGACCTCCATGTAACCACCTGCTTTCCCATTTTCACTCCCAAATCTCTGCACTTAAGCCAGACACAAAAAAACAGACAATTTAACCACAAAGCTGCCCAAAGAACATATTAATGTGACCTTTTGTGTCTCACCCAAATCCTCAAAAACAGGTTCTTCTTCAAAATTATCCACTTATTGGGGGCTAAAATATCTTCTTTATTATTTACAGCCTGTAAAGAAAAACAGCAATTTACATGAACTGGAGTCTACAAAAACCCATCAAAACCCATTAAAAATGAAGCACATTTTAGATGTCTTCATAATAAAATTAACAGCTGGTGAAATTTTAGACATGTTCAAAAAGTCTTACAGATGTTTTGTTCTAAAAAAAATTGTAAAAATGGTTGAGAAATTGAGAAATGTGTACAACAAATGGCTTTCAAAGGTCAGCGATCTTGTGATTTCAGTCGTGTTGCACACACACACACTCACACACACACTTAACTGAAGCATGTGCAAAGCTTTCACATGTGCGTTGAGTTTGATGGATGTTACTTTCTTTACGCAATTAAGGTCAGAAATGTTTACAGCAGCTCCACAAAGAGTTGATTTCTTGTTTCCCAGCATCACCAGCAGTGACCGTGTTTACTTACAGTCCAGCATTTTTAGAAATTGCGTATGCTGAAAAAAAAAAAAAGCAAAAATAAACCTTTGTCTCTGCTCCTGCCTCTGCTTCTCTGTTTTCTCTTTCTCCTCTTTTTGTATGCGTTTCTTAGTCCTTTCTCTCACACTCTCTCTCTTTCTCTCCCTCTCTTCCTTCTCTTTCTCTGTCTCTCTTTTTCAAATTCGAATTCAAATGAGCTTTATTGGCATGAATGTTGAGGTTACAATTGTTGCCAAAGCTCTGTTTTTCTCTCTCCATCAATACATTCGGCCAATGACAGTGCCAGGGCTGAGGAAATGGATGGTGTGTCTATTTTTAGAACCAGGGAAGGAGGGCAAACCAAATGTAAACTAGAGTGAGGGAGAGAGAGAGGGAGGGAGGGAGGGAGGAGGGATGTGAGGAGAAGATAAATCTGCATTCTACTGCCGTGTCTGGTCAGAGACAGTTGGAGCCACAGAGCACGCTCAAGGAGAAGAAGCATCACTGCCTGGAGACTGAGCATCATAATTTAAAAACACATTTGGCTGCAAAAAAGCTGCACGCTGATATTAAAGATTTCAAGAGCAGAGAGAAGAAGGAAAGACCAACTGGACTCGACAAAGACAAGGTGAGTAGGAATGCAAATTGTGCATAAAATCCTTACATAATAACTGAAAATGCATGAAGTGAAAAAACATTGGGCACCGTTAAGCACAGAGCTGCTGCCGTGGAACCATTTTTAGCTGCTGTATACCGAAGGTGTGGTCTAAATTTAGCAATGGTTACACCTTGGAAGAAACTGGGAGAGGCTGGCATTTTGGTTTGGCTTGCACTATTTTTGGCATGGAGGTTGAGACGAAAATATATTGTGGGCTACACTCTGGGTTAAAACAATATGGGGTTACATAAGAAAATATAAGGTGACACATTCTGTGGCTGTGCACAACTGAGGAGACATTTAAAATAGTCTTCTATTTCTGTTTCTGCTCCTTGCTGGGATTATTTGTATTTTGGGTTGTTTGCGCTGCCTGTCCAAAGTAAGCAAGGGAGGGTGTCTGAAATGAGAAAGAGGAAAGTCAGGAGAGAGAGAGAGGAAGGCTTATGTAAATTTAATTTTACTGATACAGTCAGGGACAAAATTAGACTTGTGTCCTGAAATGCTGAAGGCTACGAGTTGTCATGTGAACAATGTGCAATTGTAGCAAAATACATAAAATATATATACAGCAAAATATATGTCAAGGGATAAACACATTCATCAGAGGAGGTATTTGCATGAAAGAATGTTTTTGGTCCATAGCAAAGTGCATGAATCTGTTGTTACATTCTCAGTTTCAAGTTAAAGAAATGTTGTTGAATGAAATAATGCTTTCTCGGATGGATAACGCACAAATGTGCTGATAAAATCTGTTTTCTAATAAAGCTGAACCTGGCAGACAAAGCCTTTAATACACCTGGTCAAATCACAGCATCGTTTCAATTTGAGACATCAGTGCTATCAGCAAATGGTCCACTTTTATTACCACGCCCAGTTTCCACATTTAAATCTGTTTTTTCAAACAAACAAACAAACAAACAAAAAACTCAAAGGATACACAGACAATAGTGTGAAACTGAAGATAATCAGTAGAAAATGGCCTTTTTTTCTATTCTGTTTGTCCCCAGACATTTGACAGACTTTGTTTCTAAATACCCACCACCCTTGCGGTCTTTCTTTCAGTCATGCGGCCGCGGTCCAGACTGCTGTCCAAAAGAAGACTCCTGCTGCCCACAATCAGAGAGGGCACAGAGGAGACAGTAAAGGATTTGAATGATGCCAACACACTGCACATTGCCAGCCACGGTCAGGCTGTCTCCTCAGAGGACTACTTCCTCTCCATCTGCCACTTGGCCCACCCCACCTTCCCCAACAGGGATGTTTCCCCCTACAACATCCACACACGGCAGCTGGATGCTGGGCACCAGAGGCCGAATGGGACTCTAACAGGCACCTTTGAATTCAACCCCACAGACAAGGCGCAGGCCATCGATATGCAGCAGGGAGAGGGGAAAGAACTGGATTGCGAGCTTATGTTTGGCAACTCTGACCCCCTGGAGTATCTTTATGGACACCAGAACAACCTCTCAAGAGGTGTGAGGAGGGCATTTACCGAGGGAAGGTTTATAAGGCAACATGGGAGCATGTGGGAGGGCCAGGCTCACTCCAGAGCTCACAGCATCCCACCTGCTTCGAGTCCAGATCTCCAACGCAAGAGCCGCTGCCCTGACTTACACACTAGCAGTAACACAGCTCCAAACATCTCCCCAAAACATAGCCGGTCCAGGGGAGGAACAGAGGGGGAGAGACAGAATTTGACAGTCAAACAGTCCCTCATCTCCCAATGGATCTCTGACTGCAGGTCAGCGTGGAGGGAGGCGCGTGTGCGAGCCTGCATGCTGCCTACCATTGCAGAGATATAGGGGGCAAATGGGCAGGCACAGTAACAGAAGCGACCCCTCAATAAAACCTTTCCTGTCTGTGCATGAGACATGATGTTGGGAGATATGTACCTAGATGAGTATTATGCATATATATGAGAAATATGATTAAATGCACATTTAAACACATACAGAGGCAAGAAAATATCACCACAGTTGTCCTTCTGTAATGTTACATCAATGTCATTATTTGCTACCTATGCTTGATATATGCTGGTGATCATACAGAATCATAAAAATAGACAAATCTGCAAAATCTTTTTTTACATTTCAGTGTTTGGTGATCTAAGTATGATCCAATTAAACATTCTTTTTATACTGTCAACCAAACTGATTGATTTTTATTCGTGCCATGATTGGTGTTCTCTTGCATGTGTAATTCTTGGAAAATGAGCTCCCTCCTCGGCTCTGCGGGTGCCAGGCGCTGGAGTTTCTATGGTTACTGTCTATGATCCTGCACTGGTAAACATGAGTGTGGAGAAACACAGGCTGAGCAAAAATGACATGGCTGAGCCTCAACATGCAAGACTACAGGTCATCTGATGCTGCAGCGATCCGACTGCATCGCCTGCATGTCGCAACCAAAAGAAGGGATGTTGCTTAATAACAAGTTGACTTGTGGAATTACTGATTCACATGATTCATTTTACCGTTACAAAGAGCAAAAGAATTTTAATGCAGAAAAGAAAATATTTGGCCAGAACAATGAGAATTGTTTTTATCTGAGAAGGTTTAGCCAAAAAACACTTCAACACATAGCAACCCTTGGATGTAGTTTTAAATTTTAAACACTAGAGGGCACGCTTAGGTCATTCACTACTCCAGAGAATACAGACCAGTCACAGGTTTTACAACCCATTTTATCAAAAACTGTAACATCAGAGGTACAGATGGTGAAAATGTCCCTTTGCTTAACTAAAAATGTAAAAAATCATGTTCCTTTAGGAATCAAGCCATGTAAGTAGTTCTGGGTTTTATCTTTTGGCCCCAAACCCCAATACTGTAAAGATGATTTCAATAAGAGACTTCTATTGCAACAGTAACTAAACTACATATTGTGTGTTTAAAAGCAACAATTATTCTTTTAAAAGTAAAATAATGAAACAAAATAGAAGACATCTGTTCTTCCATTCCAACAAGGTGGATGATAAAAACACTGAACTCTCTGCTGTTTGTCCTTGTTATTGCAGGTAGGGAAACTATTTTGAATCGTTTTGTTTCGCACTACCTATTTTAAATTTGTCCAGTCTTTTTCTGTTTTTTTTTTCAATTGTTTGTTTGTTTGTTTTTTGTTGTTGTTGTTTTTTTAAGTGCACTCATCATTATCAAAAAACAATTTTAATGGTGGCAGAAAACCTCCAAACAAATCTGTCGTAATTAACCAGAATTATTATCTGACACAACTAATATGAAGTTGGTTACTCAGAGAGTATTAAGGCACAGACATAAAAGGAAGAAAAAATAATTAAGAGAAAGTCAATTAAAAAAAAAGAAAAAAAAAAAGGGGGTGAATCAAGCACCACACTGATGGTTCCAGGAAGAGAAAACCACCTGTACAGTCACATATAAAGTGTCGCTTAGGTGCTGGAAACTCTCAACAATTCTCGTGCAGTCGTATCGACCCCTGTTCCGTTTTGTTTTCACACTTATCTCAGCACATTCTCACTTAAGACAAGGTTTATTTTTGTCAACCTGACAGCCAGTCTGCACACTATAAACTGCGTATTAAAACATTTCCACATATGTAGTGTAAATACATAAAAATATGAATCTGTCTTTCTGCAGGATGTTTTACACAAACTGTCTTTAGCTTTGAAAACATCCCCTTTGTCAGTCATATTTCATTATTGCTACTTCTCTTCCCTCGATGTTTGAGATAGCAGATTATTTTTTAATCATCATCACTCTGATCTTCAGCTATGATGTGTACTAAAACAATTGTTTTCTTATATGGTACCCTTAAATAGGGAATTGTCACAATTATGTGGTAAGATTTGACACCTAGGCACCACACAAACATTTCAATTTGTCAAGTGAGACAGAAGTGTGAACCTTTTGGCCCGTACCATGCACTCAGTAACATCTGCTGTCTTTGAACAACAGCCTGAGGATGTGGATCAATGATAATTAAACGTTGTTTATGTCTGCAGAAAGTCTGCAAGTCCAAAAAAGAGTCCAAATGGAAAATTGACCACATTTAATGACTGGTTTTCTAATCTTTTGTCAGGTCAGCATTCATCCATTCACACACACACAGTCAAGCACTAATGGGGCTTCTATGGCACCAACCTGCTGATCAGGGTGACATACACGCACACTCACTCTGATGGAAGAGCCATCGAGAGCAATTTGAGTTTTGGTGTCTTGCCCAAAGATACTTCGACTTGTTGACTGAAGGAAGCAGGTATCAAACCACCAAACTTTGGGTAAGCAGACTTGCTCTGCCTTTTAAACTTCTGGCTGTTCTCTGTGTATTGACTAATCAGGACTGATACACAGCAGTGTGCAGCCATCTTAGGCAGGAGATCAAGTTGATATGTGTGGAGAAGATTGTGCCGCAGTTCCCATTTGATGTTCCTGAATACTTCTATTCTAAATTTCAGGTGGAGATATTTTTACTATATTTTATTATTATTATTATTATTATTATTATTATTATTATTATTATTATTATTATTATTATTATTATTATTATATTCATCAGTGGTCACATTTTTTATATTAAATGAGTTATTAGTTGTTGCATTTAAGAGTAACTTTCCATATTAAGGTCTCACATATGGTTTCATTTAACCACGTGATGCACGAGGTAATTTAAACAATCACAAAATGCAAAGATAAAAGTCCAAAAATATAAACTTGTGTATAGCAAAATATTTGTTTTTGTTCTTTCCATTCCTCAGTAATCACCCTATGATCCATCACATTTATACTGTGAAAATTATGAAGTGGTCTGCGTGGTCGTGAGCGTTTATACTCGCATGCTGGTGTGTCTGTGTCACACGCCTACAGACATTAAATCTGATTATCACTGACACTGACAATCATTCTCTGAGTTTTAGCTTCAGGTGGAGGCCAACAGGCTGTAGCAGCTAGCCACAAGCTAGCCTCGAGCACAGTGCCATAACTTTGGAGGTCTGTTAAGTTTTACGGAAAGCACTGCAACCAAGTTCCTTTCCTGCCCTTGAGTCACCCAGTGGGAAGCGGATTACGGGTGTG
>JAQFJA010000026.1:11110158-11120561 GCA_029874485.1 Naso brachycentron | reverse complement strand
TTTCCTCTCGTCTTTCTCTTTAGTCCGTGAAGCCAAACAGCAGTGCCTCTGTCAAAGTGTCAGAGCGCTGAATGGAACAAGGGCTGAAATAAAGGACATCCAGATCTACAAAGCTACCAACTTCTGCAGCAAAGTGGAGATTGTGTAAGTTACACCCAAATATTCAGTGATTGTGACGGGAATGTAGGATATTAATGCAATAATGTGTCATTTACAAAATTATATTGACTAAAAGAAACTTGGTCTCAGCTGACCTAACATTAACACTTTCTACAATCACCTCAAGTCATCAGATCACCTTCATGAATCAGTTGATCTGTCTGAAAGGAATCTTTTCCACCTGACCTCACCTCTACTGTCCTTTTCAACAGTGTCACCAACAAAAATGGCCTTCGCTACTGCCTGGACCCCAAGCTGAGGGTGGTGCAGAGGATCCTGGCCAGCATCATGTAAGTATAACCAACTATAGATGTTAAACTTTCAGTGAATCACCACATTTGATAGAAGTAAATAGTAAAAAAAAATGGCACTTAGGTTGTACTTTATAGTCATTTGACTACATATAGTGTAGTGTTAATGACAGGGGCTTCTATAGTAAATACCTACTGTCTCATCAGAAACACACACTAACACTCAACTGTATATATAATAACTGTAGAAATAACAGTTTAGAGTAATGCAATGCCTCTTTTGCACAGTTCTAATGTGTCTAACTTGTTTCCTTTCTCTTTCATTGTTATTTTCTAGGAGCAAACAGAGAACCCCTACAGCCAGACCAACTGAGTACAGCTCCACAGCAGGCAGCTCCACAGCAGGCAGCTCCACAGCTCACATCTGACCCTTTAGAACGAGAAGAAGCTCATGGGACGTTTGACACCAGACAAAAGCACCTTAAACGAATGTACATGGAAATCTAATTGAACTTTCCTCTATTTATCTTCTATTTATACTGATGTGCACTTACAGTATATCTTTAATTCCTTGTTATTGTTACTTCCTTTCCTTTATTAGTTTTTGTAAATAGATGTATGTTAATGTTTACCAAGTTTTTCTGGATATTGTTCATTTGATTTTTTTCATAATAAAACAAATCAAGGAAATAGTGAGTAAGTGTTATCTGTTCAATGTTTGATAGTGTCCTGTATCAACGGTGCCACCTTGTGGGTCAGTTCTGCTGGTGCAAAAAATACATCTCTTGCCGTTTTACATAGCAAAAAAGATCCAAACCATCAGAGTTCAGAGAAAGTCCTGAAAATCAGCCAGTCTTAACCTTAAGATCCCCATGTTTTTGGAGTAAGAGGATGACAAAGGTCAAAGACCCTACTGACAACCAGTCAGATGCTGCAGGTTTTACATGTTACTTGACCTGACTCAATCATGCTGTGTGTTCATTATCATTGACACATCAGGAGGCAAAGTTGACTGTCATGCAGGCATCAAAGTTGGACGCTTCATGTTATCTGTTGATCGAATTCATCTCTTTCTCTCAAGTGTGTTGATTTGTTTTACTAGCATTAGCATGCCACAGCTGACTGTATGAGCTTTACAATATCATTCAGAATGTACAAAACAAAAAACAAAAAACAGTCAAACAAAAAACATCTCTAGTGGTTTCCATGTTGCTACACAGCAGCTCTCTATACTGAAAGGAAGACAAATATTTTCAAAGAAATTACTGAAATTAAAGAAAAAGTGCATTTAAAATGAAATTATACATTACAAATATAAGAAAAACATCCAAATATAATGTCTCTTTATCTGTGTCATGCTCACTTACATGCAAGCATGTGCTGTGACTCAGTAAAAGACATGAAAACAGACTGATTTCCCAGCAGAAGTCATGTAAGCTCTGCAGATAATTTAAACCGAAACTGTGGAAAGCTAAGTCTCTGAGCATTGAGGTGCTGTAAAGAGTCTGCTGGATGAACTGGATGGACTTGTTGAAAAACAGAACTATTGCATCATGAGGTAATTGTGGAAAACTGGAGAACTAAAAAAAAAATGTCCTTCAGAAGACCAAAAGTGAGGAACACTTTAATGGGAGTCACCAAGGGGTTGGACAATAACCATGCAGGTAAGACAACTTTTATATATTTCACCATAGTTGTTGAGAAACCTTTGATCTTTAGGATGGATCTCATCCGATAACAAAGTCATATTGTATATGCAGTTATAGCCTTGATAATTTAATCCCTTAAGCCAGAGAAGCAATGCGGTCCTTGACCTCTGTCACTGCGTCTCGCTCAGACACATATACAGCACATGTGCACATGTCAGCGTAGAGAAGCCTACAAAGACAGATCCTCACATGTAAAATCAGAAAGTCGCAGACTGTGCAAACATCAACATTTTATAATAAATGTTCTGTTTAACATGTTTTGGCCATGCAAGAAGTATTTTTTAAAAATTCTTAAACGTGCCTAGAAGCACATCTACCATTTCTCACTCCCTGAGAAATACAGGATCTATCAATCAAAGGCCTCATGCCTCTCGTGGTCAAAAACAGAGCACGTGGTGATGGCTGACTTTAGTGGGAACAGAAAGATTCAGCTATACAGCCTCAGTCAGATTCAGATGACTCTGTTGTGATCCAAAATCAGTGACACGCAGAGATATCACAATGGGAAGTGTAGTTACAAACATGTATTTGTTCATGTTTGTTAGCTTGTGACTGGCAGTGGCTGATACGTCATTAGTACTTGTGCTGATGCAAACTCTGACTCTCTGTGCTGACAAGTCTTCTCTGCACTGAGGGTTTGTGTTTTCTTTGCCAAAACTTGTTTGCCTAGAATACGATGTCTGGTTTTCGATAAGTGAACAGACAACGCCCCCTTCAGTACAGGAGTGTGAAAACTCCTCTCTAGTGTCAAACTTTCCACAGATTCAAATCAATAAAGTCAAGTTCTGACATTTAAGGAAAAAAGAGAAATATTTATCAGTGGATGGGACCTTTGAATGATTATTAGTCACCTCTCAATTAATAATAACTTTGAACTTTTTAAATTTCGAATAAGTTGGAAAGTGTTATATAATAGTATTATATATAATATTCAAAATGATTATTGTAATTCTGATCAGGATACTGCTTTCAGCCATGACAAGGTGTGCATGAAAGCTGGATGGTTGGTAGCTTCTCATGTCTTCTTAAGAGGTCTACTGGCTGATTTTGTGCTTGAGGACGGGCGCTGTGGGTGACATGATTGTAGCCCTGATCTTTGAAAAATGAGGTGCCACTGCCAGTGTTGTTATGTTTGCGAACGATCCGATTTTTGTGAACGGCTCTTTGGTAGGAACGAATGGAATCGAGTCGTACTTGGTGAGAGCCACTCTTTTCTTGCTGTACTCAAATTTCACTGCCTAGTGGTATGCCCAATTCATACTATAAAACACTGAGGCTGATAGATGAGGGGAGTATTTCCTCATGACATCACATACTAAACCTGCAGTTTATTCCGCTTGCTGCTCTGCTGTTGGCTTTTCTTGGCGAGACCCGTCCTACTCTACCTTGGATTGTCTACATTACACTTTTTGAAGCATCTCTCATGTGTTTTGGAAAACACAACAGATGGACATGAGTGAGATATATAAACAAGAATCCACACAGGAGAGACGGGAGGGATTGGATTTCACTAAAAACAGACTCTGTGGGGAGTGATTTTTATTAAGACAGGAATGGAGCTACAAGATCCGGCTCCCTTCAAAGAGGCATAATTCCAATCACTAGTCACTGCAGTCAGCACTTAAAAATCCCACTTAAACTTTGTAAAAAGTTATTTTTAGCTTAGTCACATCCTACCTTTTACCAAGTTAAAGTTTAGGACCGCTCTTACAACCAGATCTTGGAAGTTATATTACACCAGCAACAGTTCTTTTCACAAAACAGCCTGTAGTCACTGGGGAACCCTGCTGCCTACATGTGTGGAAAAATACGCTGCAAAGTGTCCTCCATGACTGGATGTGAAAGACCATGTGATAAAGTGTCCTCTATAGTGTGTGTCTCCCTAAATGGTTTAAGAGACAATATTTTCTTTTGTGTTTTAAATACAGGGCTGCGCCACGTAATAACATCATTGTAATCTTATCCAAGACTGTTTCACCATAAATGTATCACGACTTTGTATGTGCAGGTGACCTACCAGTCACAGCTGGTGCCCTTTTTATTTATTTTTTCCTTTGTCCTCCCCCCAGACACCTGACTGCCACTGTTGCTGGCATTAAACGCAAGAGCAAGTTACACCATGGTGTCTTTCAGACACCATTAATGGGCTTTCCTGGTACTTACATGTATCAGATACCAGAGAATGTCAGAGCTGCAGACTCTGAGATTACTAGGTCAGTTGCAAACAGCATGTGTTCCCGCTGTTACAGGGGCGGCTCTGATCAACTGAGTCTCATAGGCTGTGATCCTCTACACCCATCTCACACCCACCCACCCACCCACACACTAGTATTCATTCCCTGGAGATTTAGCCTAACCTTTAAACCTTATACAGTACCACATGCTATGGCAGGGGTTCTCAAACTGTGGGGCAGGCCCAACTGATGGAACATGGAGCAGGTTGGTCATGGATGGGGGATAAAAAAGGGAGTGGAACTAAGTTAAATGAAACAGATACAGTGAAATAAACAACAGTTTGCTGATGCTGTCCTGATGACCTTTTTTAAAATAAATAAATTAAGGTCAGTAAGACAGCAAAGATTAAAAAAAAAAAAAGTTAACCTTTTTACTATTTGCCCTCCCTGTCAAGGATTAATAAAAGTTTTGGAGCAGGGGTCGTGAACTTTATTTGGCATCTGAGGGAGGTCATGCCAAAAAAAAAAAAAAAAAAAAAAAGGACCACTGTTCTATAGTGCTAGAGGCCTAACCTAAACCACAGTCAAGTGTAATTCCACATTGCTCTGGTTTTACTGGGGACCCTTCTTATCCAAAATGGGAAGTGAGAATTAATTATGTAATGTTGGACTGTGAGTAGATTTTTTCCACAAAAAGTGACCAGTACACACGCACGCACACACACACACACACACACACACACAGCCCCTTACATAGACACACACAGACACACAATGGGAAAGTTATATAGACAAAGCTTCAAAGATTGGACCTATTTATTGCACAAATTTAAATTCTCAAAATTCTTAAATTCTTGAGGAAACTTTCTGGCCGTCTTAATGCTGAATTACGACGTTTTCATGGCTTCATGAAACAGTAGCCTATGACTTCACAGTGCCGTTATATTGCACCACACTTCTCCCCAAACATGCTGCAGGACTTTCATCTGCGTGAGGACTTCCGCCGGCTCTGCTGACCGTGATGCGTTCACGGGTGCTGTGCGGGCGTCTCCACGCGTTGTTTACTCTTTGCATGTCCAAAAGTCATGGATGACCCAGCCGATGTGCAAACATACAGTAACCAATTTGATCGTTCGGTCTGTCAAAGCAGCGCGACTGTGACAAAGAAATCACTGCAGCTGTGGAGTAATTCCATCGAGAGAAGACAGGAAATATTGACAGGCTGAGGTAAGTGTTTAATAATATAACATTTACTGTAGCGTGCATGACGGTGTCCGTGCCAACAATTCAAAGGAATGGACTACATGAAAAAGTGACCGGCTGCAAAAAGATTTTTTAATTCACCGAGACTGGATATAACAAGATGTTTATAACCAACAAGATCACAGAATGATTACTCGATAGCTTTTTTTAAAATCATTATAATTTATGTGCCAGGGCACATTTAAAATAAATATTTTTGTCATCGTTGCCTACTTAGCCTGTAGTTTACAGATACAGACGTTATTCCCACACGCCCATGGCGTGACTTCGGTTCCTGTTTTTGCAAGTCACTGTATTTGGCTCCTCACAGCGCTGACGTGAACAACAGCAGAGAGGCTGAGGCTCTGCAAAGTGCACCAAAGTGCAATGTGCAGGTCTATCCACCCAAACCTGCAAAATCCGAATTCTTACATAGTGTAGATTTCAGTTTCTCAGTGAGGGCTGTCATCATTCATTTAGGCGAGAAAGGTGCAGGTGTCAGCGGAAAGTTCGCTCAGATAAAACTGATAAGGTGCTCTACTAACGCAAATAGATAGTTTATCATAACACAACAAGTGTCTAATGAGAGTGTCTAATGAGACTGAAGAGAGTGTCTGTCTGTTTTACACAACAAATAACTGAAACATTCAAATTATTATTTTTTCTTGTTATCATTTTTGGTATTAAATTGTTTATTATGTAGAAGTAATAATAATAATACCTCACAGTTTGGATCTTTTTCAATGCCATGTGCACGGTATGTGACTCTGACATAAACTTAATTTTACTGACTGTGCTGTAACCAGACTCTGGTTCTATTTGGAGCAGGTCACGTACAGGACACTGTGCTGGTTAAACACGGGCATCTGATGTGTTATTTAACTGTGGATAGGTTCATCAAAACATGAATGCATACATGTATTTATCAGCCTCACTTCCTCTCCAAAGCTGCGCCGGCAGGACTGACATTGACGTGTTGCTGCACTACACACTTTGCTTCCATAGGAGCAGACCTCTCTATCTGTCTAATGACCCAGTAACACTGTGTGATGTCATGTGATGAAGTGCTCAGATTTGGAGTCCAAAGCAAAGCAGAGTGGACCTCCACACTTTCACCCTCCAGAGTCTGCTTTGATCAGTCCTGCTGATTTGCTGTCAAGATGGCCTCAAGACAAGGAGACATTCCAGGTAATTTTAGATTTATATGTGAAATATCTTTACATTCTGTTACTTGTGAGGTTATTCTTGGTTTTGCTGAGATTCAGAAATAGTTCCCTCCTGCAAAATAAAATACAGTTAAAACGCTTATTCTTCTCTTTCATCCTTCAGCGCTTGAGTCTGGCACATCATCCGGACTCTTCGGTGCCTTATCGTCTCCGATTGGAATGACTCGGCGTAATATCAGCTACGACGAGCTCATGGATGCCCCGATGCATTCGCCACCGTCAGACTTGAGTGTCAACATCCTGTGGAAAGATCCTGTCATCCCACAGCACAAGTTCAGGAAGACCGCAGAGGTGCGATCCTGCTTGGCCTTGATGTCTGATCTGATTGTTTTGAAGTTGTTGCCTGAACAAAATATTATGTGTGTTGGCTTGTGTGAAACTTGTTCCTAAAGGTTAGGTACATGTCCGGATACAGTGCTCAGCTATTTTGTTACGTAATTCGTTTTAAGCTAATCCTAACAGTGTAAACTTTTGTGACTAGGAAAGTGAGAGTGGTGGGAACTGTCTGACTTCTGAGGCAGCATCGCCTGCCAAGTCCCCAGTGCCTGTGGTGAAAGCGAAAGCCAGCTCTTTAATGAACTCACTCATGATCAGTAAGTCGACAAAAAGACCGCATGACTTCATTTCCGAGTGCATATTTTAATTCTGAAAATTATGTTGAGACACAAGTCACAAAGACAAAGATAGTTCTTTGACTACATTTCAGCATTATGTAAGCTTTAGCAATGATTGTTCAAATATCTGCTGCCTAAACTGCCAGATACAGTTAAATTAGAGAATCAATGACTATAATGGAGTACATCATATTAACATTAACTAATTCTGTCTCTGTTGTTGACTGTATGCCCGTTTTCACTCAGAGCAGACTCATGAGAACCTACAGAGGTTCGAGCATCAGGCCGGGCTAACAGATGCCAGGTATTCTCCCCACAAGGGGCTCTCTGCTGAGGAGACTCGCTTTCACCGGCTCGGTGATGGCACGCTACCAGTGAGTACAAACAAATGTGAGGAAGAAGCCTTCATGTGCCAAAAAGCAGTTGAGTTTCTCTCTGTCCTCAAATAATAAGAAATAACATGGACAAATTTGCCTCTTTAGTAAAGGTGTGACAGGTGTGTTAGTTGTTAGTGGACCTCACAACTTGAATAACAGTAGAAATTTAAAAAATACCTGCACACTGTCTGGCTTACTGGATTATTACAAAGTTTAGGCCTAAATTAGTTGGAAGGTTTGACCTTAATCAAATAGACAGGCTGAACTTCATCGGGTATGTGAGGTCCTTTCAGGCTAAAATGTCATAACAAAGCAGGGGTAAGCAGGACTGTGGAACTCTCTGTGAACTCTGAGGTTTCAAGGTAATTTATCAGTCTTTGTGCAACACATGGTGGCCCAATGCAATGACAGCTTGTAGTCATTTATGTTACACTCACAGAACACAAAGCAGACTGACAGGCTACAAAAAAGACCACTGTATTATTTATATAAACATACATGTGTACATTGAAAATAAATAAACAGCAGCATCAAGATGTGATGATGTAGTACATCTTCACATTTAAAGTTCAACACCTGGGAAACAGGTAGCCTATATATCAGCTGTGGATTTGAATTTAAGCATCACTGATGTAAATCAAACAAAGTTTGTCTCCTCTCGTCTTGCCTTCCCTGTGCTCTGCTGGTTCAAACACTGTACACTCATTGAGGGAAACAACTTATTCCAGGATGTTGTGCTGGAGACAGGTCTCTACAAAGATGTGGCCACAACAGTGTCTGATTTCTTGTTGCATGTAACTTGCATCAATGGAACAACTAAATTTGGAGTTAAATGTTAACAGGTTGCAAGGATCAAGCTTTGGGCTTGATCAAGCTTTGGGCTTGATCCAACTGGAACATTTACCAACGTCATAGCGGAGTGCATTGACACAGTACCTGTCACTGTCTGTGTTTTTTCAGTTACTCTGCTCACTGTGACCCACTTTCAAGTGGGCTGAATTGTATTCCTACAAATACTTTTTTTTTTCAAAGTATTTTGCGAGGAGTTACATGACAACACCGTTGTTTTGCAGCCTCTTAAGTGATAACAGGGTGATCATGGAAAGACATCTTGGTAAACAAGTTACGTAATCTGCTCTGCGTTGCTTACACAGACTGGAGCTTCTATCAGTAGTGTTGCCAGGCAACGCCCTTAAATGACTCGAGCCCCCTTATTTTCTGAAACGGACCAATCACCGAGCTCCTAACAAAAGCGACATTTAGAGGCCATAGCGGTGGGAAAGTTACGGTAACGTCTGTGCTTTCGAGAAAATAGCCCCATAACAAGTTAAAACAGCAAGTGATGGACAAAATGGAGGAATATATCGGACTGGAACGTCTAATAAATTTCATCATAAAAAGGTACGCCCAGGAATTTCTGTGCTCAGCGACTTATTTTTGCCTTTCTCCCGGAAAGAAGGCCGTTAGCATAGCAACATTGTAGGCTAGCTAGCAAGCTTGACAACGGAGCTAACCAGAGTAAACAAACCGAATCTAGTTAAATGTCCTAATGCCGTGAACGGTCAATTATCAACCTTCGTTGAACTAAAGTAGACCCTTTACTGAATCTTTAACAAAGAAAGTGAAATTAATTTGAGGGAGGTTAATGTCGGTTCATACAGTGGACGTTAGCTGTTGTTCCGAACGGTTATCCTAGCGCCTGCTAACCAACGTTAGTGACACTTTTAAGGTCAGTATGACAACTAAGGCTAACTTAACGTTACGAATGCAATCGACAGAGATGGAAATAAAACAGAGACTGCTTCCGTTACGGTGACATTCACGTTGGTTGTGAAACTTGTCAGTTATTAAAAAAACAGTCCTGTCCCTTTGTAACTTCAACCACTTGAGGTAAACCAACCCCATCTTTCTCCACAGGCTATCATTTAAGCTAACGTTAGCGTAATTACAATAAATCAAAGGCACAAATTGGGGCTAGTGGCACTTTTTTACTGTCATTTTCTTCTGTCTCTGCTGTTTCGAACACCCCGTAAATCACCCGAAATAATTTAAGCTTGTGAAATCTGAAGGAGCCCATTTGGATCATTGTGGCAATAACAACGTCAGGATAACTTTAGCCTTCAATACGCAGCGGATTAAAAGCCACTGGGGTTCTCCTCATTACTCATCCGCACAATGGCCACTGGGCTGATGAGAAGAATGCAGTAACGTTACTGAAAACGGAAAATGTTGTTGCCGAGGTCATTTCTGTACCATTTCACACCCCTTCCGGCGGATCCCAAATGAACGGTCCGTCTCAACTATGATGTTTGTCAATTTGAAAGATAATTTTTGCAAGTCAAGAAAGTCGCAGTTTATCACACAACTGCTACAGTGTAAAACTTTAAAAATATGTATGTGGAAAGACTCCTCAACTCAACTGACGTATATATATATATATTGATATTTTTAAATCTCCTCAAAAGCGCTTCATTAATGCTAGAGCTGGGAGACAGAATCAAAGACGACACTTTTTAAAATCAACTTCCCCCCATGGTGTGACAATATTGTCATCCTAATCCTTGATACTTTCAGAGAATATTAACACAACACCATTTTTGATCAATAATCATCAGTAATGTAGATATGATGACTAAGTGGGTAAAGGCAAG
>JAQFJA010000026.1:11006248-11023182 GCA_029874485.1 Naso brachycentron | reverse complement strand
GAGCCTGTTTTAGCTTTCTGATGATACATTTTGCAGCTACATCCAGGGTTTTAAAACAGTTTACTTAGCTTAAGAAGTACGAGATTTTAAAAAATCTGAATCACAAAATTAGGAGATGTATGATTTTCACAGGACAGGAAGGGTTTGAAAAATTGTAATTTTTTGTCTGATAGCTTAAGACTAACTTAAGCTATCAGACAAATGTAGTGAAGAAAAAGGCACAATACTTTTCCTCTGAGATGAAATGGAGGAGTACAAAGTTTCCTAAATTGGAAACACTCAAGTAAAGTACAAGCACCTCCAATTTGTAATTATGTACAGTACTTGAGTAAATTTATAGTCACATTTCACGATAGCAAATATGGCACTGCAAGAATTTTGAAGAATATATACAATACAAATAAATACAAGTGTGTAACAAGAACCTCTTCGAAATGACATGTTAGAAAGAATTAGAAATTAAACAGAGCAAGAGAAATTCCATCTGCTGTGAAACCAAAAAAATCCCATTATGATAAATGAAAGTGTTTGTGGTTTTCTGTGGAGGTGACAGAGCTGTTACATCCTGACACGACCTCCCTGAGCTGTGACCACACAGGAACAAATGTGTATGATGGGCTCTATTTGTGTTAGTGTGTCTGTCAGTGTGTATGTGTGTCCCACGCTCCTGCAATGCAGACGCAATTATCTCGCACTTGGTCCATTCTTCAGTAATGTTTTGCTGTCAGATCTCCCCCGTGGGAATTCACTGTCTCTGTCGGGCAATATTACGAGCATTTCCCCACCTTTTATTTTAATTTTTTTCTTTTATTTTCAGAGTGTGACTGTTTGTTTATGTGTGTGGGTGTGTGTACGGCTCTGTAGCCTTGTGTATCACGTACTCAAGGTGAGGTAACCCTCAGGAAGCTGATAGGCTCCACTGACTCTAAATACTTTTGTGTGTGTTGGTGTGTGCATTTTGTAGGTAAAGTCCGATGAGGTAATGTCACACTCCATTATTCTCAGATAACTCTCAAGAGTGTGTGTGTGTGTGTGCGTGTGTGTGTGTGTGTGTGAGCAGTCTCTGAGGAGAGCCTGTCAGGATGGACTGCAGACCGCTGCTAACAGAGCATGGGAGCAGAGAACCAGCAGTGTCTAGATTACTGAAATGGAGAGGTGGGAGAGCGGAGGCAAGTTTGGGCCACATCTTTCTCTAAAGGTCCCTGTCACATTAGAGAGGCTCTGCTGTCTGCCTGCCTTGTAAAGGTAAACCTCATTACAGTGAACTATGGTGTTTGCCTTTTAAAACCAAAAGTCACATCCTTAGACAGAGAGAGAGATCAACGTTTGTCTACTTCTGCCACAGGTGAAATCAATTGAGACATTATCTTTAAAATCTCTTTCAGATACTGTTGTTGTTAAGTCAGTTTAAGATACAATATTGCAAAGATGAGATGGGTGGAAACCACTTGGTTGGATAAGAACAGAACAGTGGTTATGGAGCCACAGGTCAAAGAATCAGATTAGATCAATGCAAAAATAATCAGATAAAAAAGCTCTTTTCACACACACTCTTGTTTTTGTCTTGCAAACTTGTTCATTACAAGTACACTGGCCCTGGACACACACATCTTTGTCCCATTTCATTTTTCTGCTGAGTTTTATGGTCGTTGGTTGCAATACAGAAATCTGCTGCACTGTTCTTTGCCTCAGTTATTTCAGCATTGCCATGACATGTGTGAAAATGAACAAGATGAATATGTCTCTGCGAGTAGCTTCATGTGTGAATGTCACTAGCAGTGTCTAAAAGTTCAGCCTAATAATTTATGAGGAATTATTGGATTGGATGAAAGAGGCTAAAGGCAGCTCAATGATGCTCCCGAGAGTGCAAGATTTGATATAAGTATTGGATCTTGAATCAGCTGCTCGATATACTGAACTTGAACGCAAGACAAACATTATATGTGATTCTCAAAGATAGAACACCATGAAGTAGCTATTAACAGCTCATTCATATTTTATGTAATTTCATTCAATAGCCAATGATAATCGATAGCCTACAGCTTGGCTACGACAACATACATGCAAACAAACCAACCTTAAAAACTAACAGCATCCTGGTCACACAGAGTTGATATAAAACTGAAATAATCTTTTAGAAAACTGTAGAAATTCTTTTCAACATAAACTTTAAAAGGTAAGAAACTGTCAGACATATAAGCATAAATATTATGGCACTATTTTGTGTCTCTCAGTGATGTTTTTTCATTTCTATCTATTTACATGGTAATTACAGAGTCGTAACAGTGCTAATGTGTCGGTGAGTCCCCGGATGCACACATGCGAGATCAAGCAGTAACTTTCAAACAAAGAAGTACCCTAATCTCAAACAGACAGACTAAAACTGTATGATCCACTGCTGTAACTGTGACTGTATTGCTAAAAACTGTAAAGACTAAATCCACGACAGCGCCCCTAGTGACTGGGCCCCCCAAATAACCTCGTCTTGTTCTTTATCTTCGCATTAGTGTTTGCTTAGTTTTCACACAGGCTCCCTCGTGTGTGAGTAAGTTTTTGAATGTACCATCAGTTTTGAACAGCACATAGACTGTCTAGATATGAGTCATTTCTCACATCTGGTTCAGGATGATAAATGCTCAGATTCTTTCAGGAGTTAGGACCTGTAATCATAACTGAAGAAGACACAACAGATTATTAGACCCTAGCGACTCTAATAATCGACTCACGCTGGATGATGTCAGTGCCTCCGTGGGGAAACCGGCTAAAAGATGATGTCATCTGTTCAGCGCTAATCAAGTCCCAAGCTCTACATTGGTGTCTGGGAGCCTGATTGGATTGACGACATGCACAATGGATGATGTCATCCATCTCATTTGGCCCTGGCCCAATTGTGCCATGGGCTCTGCCTGTGTGAATGATGAGCTGTGCTAATAGCAACACAGTTAGAGCTGATGCTTAGTGACATGGGCAAGAGAGACAGAAGAAAGAAAGACGAGAGCTGAACAGAATGAGAGTTGCTTTAGCTGGGGAAGTAGCTGCCTCCAGGCTGTTTTTTGACCTGTTCTAGTTGGTTTTAAATCAAAGGCTCCTACCTTTCATAGTGCAGGCAGCCAAAACTCTGTGCTTAAGAGCCTGCATGGCCGAGTGGAGGGACATTATGACAGAGAGTCACAGACAGGCCCTCACAGGCACTGGCCTGTTTTAAATTGTCAGCTAATCCTCTAGCCAGAGAAAAGTGTGCAAGATTGGTGTTGAGCAGAGGGTGATAGACTACGAGATACTGTTATAAACATAAACGAACGCTGTGCACTGTTTGTCTGTATCGCTGTCATTTGTCATGGGAAGTGTAGGATTGACTGAGTCTCACCAACACCTCCTCTTTCCCACTCACTCACCAATATGAGGTGACAGAGATGGAGACGGAGTGTTTCGGCAGAGAAAACCCATCTGTCACCCTGGCAACAAGAGAAGTAGGAAGGGTATTATCCAGTGGAGACATAGCAAAAGCCTGTCAATCACAACGCCTCCTAGAGCCTCTGGTTGTAAAGAAAGAGGATGGAGGGAAGATCAATAAAAAGGTAAGGACAGACAGGGGCAAGAGGTGGATAGAGACAAAAATGTGAACATAAGACGGATAAAACCATGAGTGATAATGTGGTATAGGTGAAAAGGGGCACAACTCTTTGTTATGGGATCCTGCCGGGTCCCATACAGTCACATGCTTGCCAATCCGTTATTTTAAAACTAAGCTATTTTCATGTTCAGCAAAAAAATAGCATCAGTTTTACATTCAAGTATTACCTTTATAAGCAGCTAGATTTTTGGAAAATTGTTTCTTTTCTTTTCTTTCTTTCTACCTTTCTCTCTGTCTTTACAAGACTGCTAGTTTTACTAATGCCTTCAGGTAAAAGGTAAGTTACATTTGTGCAAAATTAATCAAATTTAAATAGTGAACCTTACCCGTACTTTCCTAAAATTTGGCATTTCAAGTTTCATTGGTAGCAGAGGGTAAAAGAAAATATACAATAAAACTGCTTTCTTCATGTGTCAGTAAGAAGAGATGAAGATAAAGGCGCTGTTCAAAGGACAGAACCTGAGAAACATGAAAGGACAGTAAGATGACTAAATGGAACAAGCAAAAAAGTGCTGAGAAGTTTCAATGCGCTCATGAGAGAAGAAAGCCAGAGGCATCAGTTATAGCCATTCAATGTAAATGTAAAAAGTTCAGCACTCTGAATGCATTCCTGGAGGCTTTTGGTCATCCTTTGAGTCTTCACGTTGAAAAAATTTAATTGCAGAGTGAATGACAAAAGACGAGAAGAAGAAGAAGGAAGAGGGAAGCGTTATGCACGTAATGCTACACATCTCACTGAGATCCTCGTACGTATGTGACCTCTAAAAGCTTTTAGACTGCAATTTATCTTTTACAGCCTTTTATTAAAAATAAAAAAAACATGAAACTGAGACTTTTTTATAACACCCTCAATACTACTGGAAAATATTGAACAATAAACTTCTATGACAACAGAGAAAACTCGGATGAAGATATCGTGACTGAAAGCTCCAGAGCAGTGAATCTTGAGGTGAAAATGTCTTGTCAAATTTTTTTCTTATGTGAAGAATGAACGTTAAAAAGTCTCCCAACCATCGTTTGTGACAAAACTCCAATCCTTTGTAATATTTCTACATTATCAAGTTATATCAATGAACTGTAGAAATGACTGTTTTTATTTTTGCTTTGTTTATTGATTTTTAGCCATCCTGGTGCCATGGGGATGGGCCCTTGTTTGGTCACTACCACTGGTCCACAATATCTCACCAAATTTTGGATGGATTGTCATAAAGTTTGGAAACATGAACTGTTGATTGAATGAATGTATTCTACAGAATTTTGTGCTTCTTCAGTGGCATCATCAAGTCAAAATTTCAGCTGCTCAGTTTGCTTAGTTTGGTTTAAGACACGATATTCTAAACCTAAACTAAACTAAAAACAATACGCTCAGCCTTTGCTGTGGGCTGCTTTGTGTCAAATGCTAATTAGCAAATCTAGCATGCTAACATATGAAAATAATCAAATTTTTCTGAATGCTTGGCTGATTTTTTAATCATTTATAATGTTATAACTGTAAAGCAGGTTTTCTTCTTATTTGATAAGAGCCTGTAATATTTGTCAAGACTAGCTGCTGAGACGTGCACTATGTACACTGCGTGCTCTAAAGCCTTGGGAGATACATGATGTCAGACAAAAGCTGTCAACATGGATTCCTGGAGTCTCACAGTGACCTTGTATGAACCAATCAGTCCCACATCCTTTCTCTTCGTTTCAGTGTCATCGTAACACTTGTCAGGGACTGTCAGGCATAAACATGTCAGAGCAGCAAAAAAAAAAAAAAGCACGCTCGTGCTTTGAAATCACTGTATGCGCAAGCAAACAACAAAAAAGATTCATGAGGCTGTTTGATGAACAAGACTACACATCTTCTCCCCTTAGTCCTGATAAATATTGCAGCTGACACGGATTTGGATCGGTGCCTTTAGAGCGTCTGTGTCTTTGATGAGGAGCACAGACGCCAGCTGAACATCAAATAATCTTCTCTTGTCTGAAACAGCTGAGCAAAGTTGAAACTCTGAAGATCCCTCAACTTGGATGAGTAAAATGAGTTTATAAAGAATTTGTAATTTATTTATTAATCTAAGCTATTCCAAGTGTCTATGAGAATAAATCTAAAAACCTACATGTGTCCTCAATCAGAGCACATTTGCCGCTATGTGGTCATGTAATCCTCTGTACCCTGCTGATCCCAGAATCACAGGGAGAGTGGCAGAGGCCAGTAGTCCCTTGACAGAGCTTTATCTTGGGCAGGCTAAACACAGACAGACTCCTTCACCCTGGGAGTCCCGCAGCAAACATGAGAAGGATTATAAACCCCGCTTGAAAGCTCAGCGTGTGATTGACGTCCAGGCCTACACTATGCATCACAATAATGTTATTAATTAGGCAACAGCTTCCTCTTTGATGGAATAGCAGGGGTAAGTGCTGCGTGGGAGGATGAGTCTGTGAATAGATGCTTGCCTTCCCAGTCTCCCCTGGCTGTTAATGACAGGTGGCAGCGTGCGCAGGTGGGGAAAGAAAACTCAAGATGATAAAGCTTTCACATACAGTCTCTCAGACACACAGTGAAAGGTTTACTGTAGGCCTTTTTTGGCCCAGAGGAACTATTTCATAGTTCTAAGAACTTAGTTCTAAGAAACCTCATTTTATTTTATCTGCACTATGGGAACCTTGAACGATTCTAATTTTTAGAACTCTGTTTTAAGGAGCCTTTTAAAGCTCAAACTTCAGAGTATGAACTTTTGCAGCACCAGAGGAACTCTGATGACATGAGTTTATGCTGACTGGTTAAATTAAGACTCCAGTGCCGGCATCCATCCATCCATCCATCCATCCTAAACCGCTTATCCAAGGTGCTAACAGGCCAGTGCAGAGATACAATCTCTCCACCTGAACCTGGGCCTGCCCCGGGGCCTCTTCTCAGCTGGATGTGCCTTGAACACCTCCCCAGGGAGGTGACCAGGTGCCAGATGCCCAAACCACCTCAACGGGCTCCTTTCAACACAGAGGAGCAGCGGCTCCACTCCAAGTTCCTCAAGGATAACTGCACTTCTCACTTTATCCCTGAGGGAGATGCCAGCCTCCCTCCTGAGAAAACCCATTTCAGCTGCTTGTATCCACAATCTCATTCTTTCAGTCTGACCCATCCTTCATGACAATAGGTGAAGAAAGGATCAAAGACTGAGCAGTAGATTGAGAGCTTTGCCTTTCGGCTCAGGCAGCAACCACCATTTTTAAAAACATGTGAACAGTGTACAAAATGACACAAAAACACCAACAAGAGCTTGTACCAAGAACACCCCCCATCTTCTCATTCTTGCATATTATCTGGAATTTAATGTGGTTCAGCGAGTAGATTCATTCATTCTTCTTTGAGCTTTCACACATAGCTTATATCTCCAAACTCCTTATTGACAAAGTCAACAGATGCTTTCTTAGACTTTGAAAATACTAAGAAGTGACGCCGCAGAAACCAAAGATAACCTAGTTTTAAGATACTATTTGATGTAGAGGAAGTGTGGCATGTCAAGTTTTGACGCATCAGAAACTAACTTTGCTTACCATCACTCTCTATCTCCTCACTAGTGCCTGTTTCTACTTAAGCTCTCTAAAAGATTTAGCTCTGAATGAAGATTCTAAATGAGGATTTCCGTGAATAGTTCTCAGTTTTTCACTCTGTCTATAGTTCCCCTTGTATAGCAGCATAATAAGCAAACAGTAAATTTAAGGAAACAGGCAGCAAGCATCAACTGTTTGCCAAAGCCCTTAATTAAAACAGCGATATCACAGTCATAGAAATGGAACCTTAGGCATGGCAGGCTTTGTATTTCTTCACAAGTCAAAGTGGTGTGTGAGGAACTTTGCTTAGTTGTGGAAAAGACTACAGAGGAAGAAAAGACCAGAGATTTCTTGCTTTGACAGATGATCATGGTGGTACTGCTGCAGAAAAACAAATAAGTAGGTTGGGGTGGCAGAAACCACAGACTTGGAGACATACGAGAAAGGACACATTGTGACCCAAATTAGGAAGTGAACATGGGTGTGTACATCATCAGTTCCATGGGCATCCATTTCTACCCGACCAGACTACAATGCAACCACAGAGTTATTACACTTAAATGGGGCCAGCAGGTTTTCTTACGTATTAATTGAAAAGGCTCTAAAAAGAGTAAATAAAAGGGCAGTGTGGCGTAAACATAACATGAAACATGAAAATGTATTACTGTAGCTTTAGCCTAGAAGACATTACAGTGGCTCTTGCTGCAGGTTTCTCGGGCCTTGTTATTGTGTCTGTTCAATCCCCTCTTTCCAGACTTGGCAGAGGGGGTCTTTGGCTGGGAGTGTCAGACGACACTCTCTTTCCTCATCACCTACCACAAAAGAGCACACTCATTTTGTCACCTCTTTCTGTTCATCGCCATCTTCTGAAAGCGGCCACAATGGACGAGTGGCATACAGACTGAGCCATTTGCCCGAGGAAGACAGAGAGGCGCCTGGGGAAATGCCGACTGACTGGCCAGGGTGGCAGACTAGGCTTAGATCTGGCACTAACAACACTTTGGCCAGCTTGGGCTCTTCACACGTAGCAGTGGACCAACAAACGACAGACAGCAAACTCTTATTGAAGAGAAGCCTCCAGGAATCTGTCCTGTGAAGTCTTTGAGCTCCCTATTCATGCCTCTCAATGCAGCTATCTCACTCCTGAATGCCTCTTCTCTTTTCTCTCTTTCCTCCCACTCATTCTCTGGCAACTAGTTGTCTGTTGGCCCTGTTGTGCACAGGGGAAGTTTTGGTGAACAGTCTCTGTACTAGAACATCCTCATGTTACATCATAAGCCCTCTTCCTTGAATGTAACAACCAATTTTTCCACATGAGCCTATGGGGGGATTAACAGATTCATAACTACACAGCACAAATAGTGTATTTGTAGTATTAAACTGAAAACCAATTTGTTCAATAGAACTTGTGTACCCATTTAGAGATAATTTACATTTGCAACAGATGCAAAAACAGGTTTTTTGTTGTTTTGGTAGTGGCATAAATAATGAGTATGCTCCTGGCAAGGCATGTTGGGCCCTGCAGGAGACCCGAGGGAAACAGGGTTGTTAGAGAAAGACAGAGGGAGAGAGAACAGACAGAAAAACTTATAGCTGCTGGGAGTCAGAGACACAGCTGGGGAAAAAGAGAAAAAAGACCCTAACAGAAATAACAACTTTCAGGAGAAAGATTTTAAGTGGTTGGGCCAGTCCACAACCATTAAAGAGATATCTGCAGGTAAAAACTTCAGTTTCTGCAAGGTCACCTGCTGCCTGCCATACCTTTGCTGCTTTACTGTGTCTGGCTAACTGAAGCTAATTTGCATAGTCACATTTCCAAAATGGCCTTATCATTGTTAGTGTGTCATTGCTAGCACAAATGCATGCTCCACTTTTCTGTGACGAATATATTTGCGAACACACATTCTCACCTTACTGACTGTTAGGGCTTGATTTGATCTGTAACTGTCAAGTTTATTAATAAACACGTCTCTGGGATTTGGTTCACTCGTGTCAGGACCAAGCAACAGCTTGATCCTGTTAGTGTGAGTGTGAGTGTGAGTGTGCAATGTGAGTGTTATATACCGCATGCAAATTATTTTTTTAAAAAAAGACGGGGTAAAGCAAACAAACTTTGAGTGTGAAGGCTACAATCAGCATCTGTCAGTGATACTGTTGCAACACTTTCTCTGTATAATGTGAGCTGGCAGTCGGAGAGTGGGGAGCAGAGGCGATGTGAAACATTTGAATGTGCCTCCGCTTCCTCTGCTGTTCTAGAAAAGCTGTCTGGAAACTACAACAAGAGAGCCCTTCTCACATGTGCAGGTTCACCACAATGTTGTGTGAGCATTAGTTTAAGCTTCTATTTACGTGCCTACACACAAACACACGCAAGATAAACTTACCCAAAAGACTGGAGACAATAAGGAAGGAAGGTAAATGAAATAGTGTCTGAAACTGACATTGTCACAAACAAACTAACCTCAGCAGCTGAAACATGTGTTACGTTTGCCACGTGCTTCCTCATATGCCAGCTGAGTCATGATTGTGTTGGTGTGTGTGTCACACGGTCACACTGTGGGGGACTCGCTGTTCCATCAGGGAAAAACACAGGGTCACCATAAGCATACAGGCTTGCTTTTTTTCCATTTTTTTTTTAAATAAGGTTGTCAGTTTATTTTGGATCTTAATGTAGCCAATTTGGCAATCATCTCACTCAGTCCACACCAAGTTATTGTCTCTAAGATCCGATGAAGATCTAAAAAGAATCAATTTTCACTATGCCAAGGTCAGACACACGAAATCAAACCGATAAAAGTGGGCTCAGAAACGATAATGAGCATCGCAAAGCAAGCCAAAGCATACACTGACAATGCTGCGATACTCTTAAGTTACTACTTTCATCATCACATACAATACTGAGCCTGAGGCCAAGCAAAATCAAAAAAAAAGAAAAGAAAAAGAAAAGGAAAAAAAAGGTCGGATAGCGCCAGAAAAGGCTGCATAATTTATGCCTGATTGTTTTAATGTTTGCTTTTATAAGCCCTGCACTTTTAGCGTTGTTTAGTTTGCATGTTCTTGCTTCATTTTTTCCCCCCATTATCATTTATCACACACACAAACCAGACAAAAGCTGAACTTCAACTCAAAAACTGGCTTTTTGCAAAGACCAAGCCCAACCCGACCAATCAGTATAAATTGTTGACCCAAACCCAGCTCGACCCATCGGGCTTTTCTGAGTCCGGCTCGAGCTCGGGCTGAAATTCAGACCTCTACCTGTAACAGTTTATTGTAAATATATTACCATGTGATAGTATTACAATATTTTATAAATTGGCTCTGTTTCAGGAGAGGAGAATTATTGATGCTGACTGACCATTTTTGGCTTCCCTGTATGTCTCTTCTCCAAACTGCCCTTTCCTTCAGCGCCATGTGTCTGGGCACATTCCTTCTTGTTTTGTGATGACACTGCATTCTCAGTCTCAGTAATTATTTTGGTAAATGCAATGCTATAACTAAAGGAACTGATGACAACAGCTAAAACCTAAGCAGTAAAAAATCAAAATTTTTCTTCAAGGTGCGGTGCCTTTCGTTTGAATGAATGTAAGTCACTCCAGTCTCCTTACAAGTAACAAGAGAAAGTGTGTGTTCTTTTGAGGATCGGCTGAGTGAAAAAGCACATATGCTCACTGTAACAGGGACCACTGCACAATGCCTATAAGTGTGTGTGTGTGTCAAAGAGAAAGACAGAGTTTTATCTCTGTCATCTGCTGCAGTGTCAGAGTCGTACTTCATCTCATCCGAAAGGCCGAGCAGCAGGTATCAAAGCTCCAGGGACACAGAGCCTCTCGTGGCCCAACAAGGACCTTTACCTCCTTGCAGCTCATCGACTTAATTGTTTCTTTCTCTGTACCTCTCTTCTTCTCTTTATCTGCGACACTTTCTGTAAATTAATCACTCTCCAATAACTTACCTCTCAGCCTTGCAAAAGCATGATGACTGAAGCAGCAGAGTAATACCACGCAACACCACACTCCCTTAACCTGTCATTACAGCTTCTCATTTCCACTCTGTAGGGAGGTTTTTGACATTCCCTCATTGTTGTCTTTAATGCTAATAATTAACTGCGGGTTGAATGGAAATACAGCCGGGCTCTGAATGTCAGAGTCTCATTTCCATATTCAGAGATGGCCCTTTCATTCAGGGGTCACGGTAAGCAAATGCCACTCAGCACGGGAGAGGGTTTTCTGTGGATTACAAATGAAGGGAATGCCCATTGTTTCATGTAATCTGCCCGCGACTGTTTCGATAACCTAGCTGGTCTGAAGCCTGTCTATAGCATTGTGACTCATTTGCCAACCAAAGAACAATTTGAATAATAAATTGACATTCTTGTTGTTGCCTCTCAGTCTGGGATTTTATGCAACGAGCCTGGCTGCCGATTCAAATGAGACGTGACCCTGTGACGTTTATAAGCATCAATTTCCTCTGTTAGAAAAGAAAAATAGGCCTACACTATAAGCCACAAATAGTTAAATTAGTGATTAAACTGAGTGAAAACTGTGGAAAACCCTTTCAATAATGATGAGACGCATTAAAATCCATGTAGTGAAGAGCTATTTCTGTTGATTCCCTCAAGTTTAATATGTCCTCTGTTAATGTCTAGGTTACATGTTTACCATGGGCAATTTTCGCAGTGTGAAATGCTTAGAGAGAGAGAGAGAGAGAGAGAGAGAGAGAGAGAGAGAGAGAGAGAGAGAGACTAACAACTACAGGTACAATAAGCTTCTGGAAATCAATTTTCCCTTCAAACTAAAAGCTTCGACGTCATACTGATAAAATTCCCAATTGTCATCGAATTTTTAGTATTCACTGAATTTAACAAATATGATTAAATTTTGTGTACATAAGAGCAGCAATTATTTGCCTTTTTTCTCATCTCAGATGCCCCAAGAGCCTCACATTCACTGTGTGTGTGGTGCAAATGCAAATTTATTAAGGTACCTGCAATATAACAAATTAAGTTCAAATTCTTAAAAATGGCATTGTATTAGATACTGTCAGAAAAACAAACTTTAATGGCGTATCTTTTTAAAATTTACGTCGTGCTCTGATGTAGATCTACAGGTTACTAGTGTGTCATTTTGCTTAATTTTGTTATCTTGAAGTGACAAGATGCATTGCACAGAAAGTTGTTATTGGTGTTGTTATTAGGGTCAAAATCCAAAGCCGGAATGGTTTGATGTCCTCTTGGCAAGCTTCGACTATCAATAAACGTGTCTCATTTAGTGCCTTATTTTGAAAATCGAAAGCGGAAGTTAAATTACTGCGTCTGCTTTACCGGTGTGAGAGTAGTTCCCTCTCCCCTCCACAGTCTAATCACTTGCTTTGAGGACGTGTGGATGTGCTGTGCGGCAGCTGTGTCTCCGTGGCGCAGGACAGGACGGTCGCCACGCCTTCAGGGACGCACTTTTCCACGGAGTCAGCTCTCCGTTCGTGTCCACCGTTCACCGGTGGAAACCCGTTCAGAGCCAGGACAGTTAATTAGCTTCATTAATTGACATTTTTCTCCGCTTGCATCAATCAGCCTGCGTCTCCGGAGTCCACCTCTACTTCTCCGCTGATGCCAGTTGAGCAGGCTGTTTTGTAAACGCTAATTAATTTGGGAATATCTGGAGCGGCAGTTTCATTGATTTGACATCGGATACACGTCGGATCAAAGATGGGGATTAAAGTGTAGTGCTGGTAAGTAGCGCATAAATGCAAGATTGCCCCACTACTATCATATTAGCATATTAAGATTGCGCTCACGCCCACAGCCTGCGCGCGTGCGTGTGTTTGTGAGCGTGAGATGCGTTCGAATTCCTCACCATCAGCCCTCCACGCATTCGGTCTGTTTACCGTGACTGGAACGCTGTGTCGTCACAGTCCGAACTTTACAAGCAACAGTGATGACATCATAATTCCTTATCACGCTCGAGATACTGTAGCGCCGCTTGCATCACCATACTACTATGTGAGCATCCGAGTCTGTGGCGTGAGTCAGCGGCGTGCGGGTCTGCTTGAAAGGGCGTGTGAAGCCATGCAGCTCGTTTTATGAGCCGGAGTCACTGCGTCTTCCCTCTGACACATTTGTGAGGAGAGAATGGAGGATGTGTCAGCAGGTGACAGCGTAATAATCGACGGAAAGCATTTGAAAGAAGGAACAGTAGTCGCTGATAACTCAGACAAATGTCACATGGAATTCTTTTGTTGACAGGGTTTGGTTAAGTGGCAAGATTGTGCAAAGCTTATCTCATTTTGTGTAATTGTTAACGTGTTCTAAGGTGGGAGTAATGACTCTATGTAAACACGCTGCTGATTCTCAAACACTCCCTGGCTCTCCCTGGCTGGATGTAAATTTAAGAGTGTGCTATTTGCTCTTTTCCCCGTATAAACAGTGCAGAATAAAAAGGTGTGGCACTGTTGACATTTTGCTCTGTTTTCCTTAAAATGAAAAAAAAAAAGAGTAAATGAATAATAGTAAAAATAATCTGCATCATTGGCTAAATCAACTAAGAGGTGGGAAAGCAGTCTTTTCACCCAAGGGTGGCGGATAAGCTCGCACAGCTTACAAACACAAAAACAATGAAAGGATTTGTCGTTTTTCTCTCTCAGCTTATTAAAAGGTGCACTAAAGTAAGATCAGCTTTGTCGAAAACCAGTTCGGTGAGGGGAAATCCTAGCCGGGGTTGCTGATATTACCAGTAAAACCACTTCTTCAACCAGTGCCCATTCCCACACCTTCAGCTCCATGCACCTGCCAGCCCCCCCGTGATGCCCCTCGCAGTTGCTTTCGCTGGAGTAGGGTATCAGGTTTTGTGGCCGTGTCCTCTTAATACGGAACTCCAAGAGGTGGCAGCAACTTCTCTCACGCCTGTTCTTGCTTTGTCTTTATTTACCGCCTCTCTCCGTGTGTAGGATGCAACCCTGAGCAACCATTATTTGCTTACTTCACCCTCACTTGCAGTATGTGCTTCTGTATGTCGAGAGGGGTGAAAAATGAACATTTTGTGGGCTGTGCCACGCTTGCTGAGAGAGTGAAATGGCAAAATGCTGCAAATCAGTTCTTTGATTCTCTCAAATCTCGGACACTATAGTCTCTGAATTATCTGAATCCTATAGATAGGCACCTTTCGATTTCGTCCTTCTGCAATCACGACCCTTTGCACCTCTTGAGCTTGTCTGCGCTGTGGCCATAAAGCCCCACTGCCCGCGGCGATAGGATGGTTTTGAAGTGAAATGACAGCTTGCTCTAACAGTACAGTAGATACGGGCTGTGCAGGCATGAGTCACCCATGCCGGGGTCGGTCAGCAGTCGCCCGTGACAAGTCTGCAGGTACAGACGCAGACCACGGCACATGTTCCCTCCAATTCAGGCCAAGTCTGCTGAGAATAACAGGTGTGCTTTTAATGAGGGCATCGTTTGTTCTGATGTGAGATTGAGAGAGGCGAGTTCCCCGAGAGTACGGCCGGTCATTGTGAGTGTGAGTGTGTGTTTGTGGACAGCGAGAGAAAGAGGGGGCAGGGTCTGTCTGGGGCAAGTCGACAGGGAGGTAAACACAGTAGCTGTTAGTCTGGTCGCAATGACAGCTTTATCACCACCACAGTGGTTTATGGCTATGTGTGTATGGGGGAAGGGGTTTGAGTGTGTGTGTCTGGAGGAATCATAGATCACTCGCTATTCTCCTCTACAGACATGACAGGATTCGACCGCTGCCTTGCGGTTGAGCACTCAAAGCAGGAATCTACTACAGTGTCCTGCTCTCTATTCTGATTCTGTTACTTGTGCATGATGAATTCAAGTTTGCACTGTGATTGTCAAACGTGCATAACGCAGCTAAACTTCTCCTTTTATTTGAATGATGTCTCACTTGTGCGTGCCGGGATAGGTTCAAACCCCACCCCCCACACACCCTTCCTATTTGGGATGCATGTATGAATGATTTGTCAGCAGAGCAGAAACTTCTCAAGTTCTCCTTTTTTTTTTTTAATTTAAACACAGTTTCTTTGGGGAAATTACATAACAGTGGAAGGAAGCAAATTGTAAACCAGACCAAACAAAAACAATTGAAAAGAGAAAAATTCTCCAAGTTCCATAACCTGGCTGCTCTTGATGGTTAGTCGCAGATAACCATCTCCAGAGTCCATTGGAAGCTGTTTTGAAAAGGGCATGCACTGTGAGACAATACTTTGCAGGTGATTGGATAAACCGTCTGTCTGCCACCGTCTATCGTGAACTGACCAATCAGATCAACAAAACCTGTTACCAACTATTACCGAAGTCAGTCCGAGAAGAGTGAAGACACTTTCTCCATCAAGAAAAGTGTTCAGTGTTGTTCTTTGCTTTTCTTTCAAAGACGAAATACCCTCCAGAACTGTTGAGGAACCATTTCACGAAGCACTTCCATGGACGCCTCTCGTTGTTGGCACTTCTAAAGCCATGCCAGCAGCTGCCAGTCAACCTTCCTCAGGAGACACTGATTGGCACGCACCACTCTTGTTGCCTGCTTAAACCCCTAACGTGGAGCCTGTCCAGACTGATCACAGTGCAACAGAAATCTTGAGCACACGCGATCGGGATGGTTTTAACCAGGCTAACTCAAAGAGGGAATTCCTAAAGTTCTCCTCACAAAAGTTTTACTAGTTTATGGGATTGTTAAGTATGTTTGATTTTTTTTTTCCCCTCCACCTCACACAAACAGCCCTTAAGCCCCACGAGAGCCTGATTGGAAACGGTGATAGAACATTGCGAAGGCCTGTGTACCTCACAGGCCTTTGGATGCCTTCTGGCTACTCGGCAGCTTTGCCACTGACGCTGGGATTATGAGAGTGATCTCGCAGGACAGGCCAAGGCAGACAGGGTTCACATGTGGAATCACTCCGTCACAGCTGGCCGCTCTGTCGCAGGAGTGAAAGAGAGAGAGGAACAAGGAATTTTGATGGAATAAAGAGAAGAGGGGGGGTGTCGCAGCAGGGATTCAATTCAACAGCCGTCTAATTAACTCCCAACAGGAGCCTTGACTCCATCCCTCTGTGCAGTCCAGAGCTGGTCTTGGCTGCCTCCACTTGCCTGCTTGCTGTCATACGGGCAGCTATATTGACGACCTGTATTTATTGATTGGATGGGTCAAAAAAGCAAAGGGATGTGATTATATCTCGGATGTGTTCAATAAGCCATCAGAGGAAACACACAAACTGCACCATCAGATGTAGGCTTCAAGAAATTGTTTTGTTCCATATGTTATTTGTAACTGATTGATAGAATTTAATATGGTTTACTGTGCTTGAGAACTGCTGCTGTATGAGGTGACAGTTGTGTTAAGAAAAAGTTCATACAGAATGCCTATAGGGTCCCTATTTATTTTTGAGTGATAGCAGCGCTGGGCAAGCTTTTAAACGGGCCATTTCTCATTTTAGTTGTATTCTCCACACACATCGATAAACATTTCTGATGCTGGTTTTCCACTATTTTATAATTCAACAGTTGGCGGGCAAAGCACATAGAGAAACACAGCAATGTGTTAACAAAGGCAATTGGGGGGGTGGGGTGGGGGGCAGCTAAAAAAAGCATGGACATAAAATGCAGGATTTCAAACACTTTGAAAATAGGCTTTGCAAATATTGAGAGAGTTTGAATTTGAGTTTGATGTGTTTGTTAGACCTCAATGATACAATGTGTTTAGGGAAGAATGAGTGCAAAAATATCACAAGGACCAATACCAAATCATTTTAAAAGCAGCAC
>JAQFJA010000026.1:10977063-10989403 GCA_029874485.1 Naso brachycentron | reverse complement strand
ACTCTACCTTGCATCCTATGAGAGTGAGAGTCCAGAGAACCAGGTAGAGAAGGACAGATGGAAAGCACTCAGGTAAGAATAATAACAAATGTCAAATCAGAGATGCTATTTAGTTTAAATGGACTGTCCTTCATCGTCCCTTTTCTCCCTTCAGGTCCAATGTTCTGGGAAAGACATGAGGCACTGACGGCAGCTAACCCTCCTGCCAGCGAGGGAGCGTGTGTTCTCATTGCACTAAAATGAACTGTGAAGGAACCTAGCTGGTACTTAGGTGTTTTTTAATGAAGAAACAATGAAAAAAAAAAGAAACACGATGAACAGGATTCATCAAGAAGAGTGTGAAAAAAAAAGTATCATAAAAAGCAAACTGAAAAAGTTAAGCTATGAAAACTGGAGCAAAATGCCTTTGCAGCATATGAACTATCAGCGATGAGGCACAGTATGTCGGAGAGGGATCCAGCCTCTCCTTCTTTTCCCTCGATGTGTGTTTACTTTGTGAAGATATGTTTACTGCTATAGAGAGTACAGTTACAGGGAAAACCACTGAAATGAATTTCCTACCGATGCTGTCGTTGTTTTGTACTTTCTCCTCTCCTCTTTTCTCTCTCATTCTCTTCCCCTTTGGTCCAAAACCTTGTGCAGGTATTTAATTTAGCTTATTTTCCTTTACTTATAATGTACTGTAATGAAACTTAACGATGATGTGAAGGGCGCTGGCTAGCCCATATCAGCTGTCAAATTTTATTGGTCTACTGAAGGAATGGCAACCGTGTGTATCTGGGAAAGCAGAAGAGGACTCATCTTGAGCATTTGACCCGTTCATCTCACGTGTATTTTATGTGTTTTTGAATCAGATGTTCATGCATTCATTCATTCAGACTGTCACTGTCTTGTTTTGCATGACAATGACTCGAGAAAACCGCTTACCGTTCATTTCTTATCGTATTTTTATTTATTGTATTTTATTTTGGGAAAGTGTCAGATGGAGACTGGACGGTTTCAATAAGTGTTTACTCCTTTGAAATGTATTGTGCCATTGATGCAAGACAACTACCATATAGCTTAACAGCCACAAGGCCAGGTGTAGATTGTGTACAGGTGACATTTACCCTTCATCTTTCTGCTCTTCAGGAAGTTTTCTCTGACTGACGTTCAGTTGTCTGATATATTTATGGAGATTTCTGTGCTGACAGATGTATAGTTTTTATTGTAATTTTCCTTTACTGAATATGAAGTCCAACGGCATGCTACGACAGGTGTTTTTAAAGGGGCATTACGCATATCCACCTTGTAAAGAAAACTGCAACACAAACTTTGTAGTCATGAAAGCATTGTTGCATTTTTTTGGGAAGGACAATGATGAATTGGAGGCTTTTGTCTTTCTGTAAAGAAAAGAGGGAAACTTGTGCCATATGAATCACTGCTTGTCATGACAATTCAGGTTCCTCTGACTTGAAATGTGTTTATTGTTTTGTGAGATTGTCACTGAGCTTTTTTTTTTTTGCAGTTTTGTTGTGATTCGGGAGACATTTTTAAGGGGTGGGTGATGGGAGGAGAGGAGAGTAATGGGGACTGGAGCGGGAACTGTGTAATTATAAGCTTTTTTTTTTTTTAAAAAAGTCTTATTTAGTTTGCTACAATTAATTGATGTCAGTGTTTTCACTTAAGAAGCACCTTTCCCTCCTAACAGTAGACTGACTTTAATTCTCCCTCCTCGTTTGTCATCAGTAAACTTGCTTTCCCTGTAACACATTCCCCCGATAAGTTAAGACCACAAAGAGCCAGAGATGTGAAGTCAAACCTGCCATTCAAGGTGGAGACGTGTTTTAATAAAACATTACCTGTGTTGAACAAGTGTTTTAATGACAATCTTGTACATTACATCAGTTCTGCTCTTTTTAGTGATGTCATTGCAGTGCCAGGTCCATCTTTGAATTTTTGCTTACACACACACACACATTGCAGTTAAAGCGGTGCAGTGCATTAGGTGTTTTTCATGGTTAGTCTGGCCAAGCGGACGCTCTTTAGGCTCTGACATCACGGCAAAATGTGTGAGTGGTTCCTAAAAAGCCTTTAATAAAAGTCAACCATGCTTCGTTGATCGCCTGCAGTTTTTTTTTAATGACATGCTTGAATAAAGCATTGCACTGATTATTGATTGATCACACAAACCATCAAGGTCTTTGAAATTAGAATGAGACTTAACATTTCATCATGTACAGCCACACTGTGTAATTTCCATGTTGACATTTAAATAATCGATTAAGAATAAAAATGCCCTAAATTCTTTTTAAAAAAAGAAAAAGAGGATGGATATGCACTTCAAGATTTTATCTGCCATCTGGGAGGAACTTAAAGCGAGTAATCAAAGATGAGTTCCTTATTGAAATCACTTGTTTTGGACCAACCAAACTGTAATTTATTTATTCATATTTAGTCACTGCTGATCCTATGCAGGGTCGCAGGGGGCCGGCGTCAATCCCAGCTGACACTAGGGCGGCGTACACCCTGGGCAAGTTGCTAGTTCATCACAGGGCTGACATACAGAGACGTTCATGCTCACATTTATGCCTAAGGACCATGTAGAGTCACCCGTTAACCTGCATGTCTTTGGCCTTTGAGAGGATGACGGAGTACCCGGAGAACCCACGCAGACACGGGGGACAACCTGCAAACTTCACAGAGAAAGGTCCCACCCAAGCCGGGTATCGAACCCAAGACTTTCTCGCGGTTAGGTGAAAGGACCTGGATTCAAACCCAGGACTGTCTTGCTGCGAGGCAACAGTGTTAACCACTAATTAACCGTGCTGCCCCCGAAACTGTAATTAAACAGGAAAAACAAAACTTTGCAAATAAAGACCCTTGAACCAGCAAATTCTTGAGATTTTGCTGCATAAATGAATTATTATTTGAGTGTTAAAATTGTTTCTGATTACTTTTCACAGGGTTACTATTCTAATTGTTCTAGCTGTTATTTAAAAAGAGCATATTAAGATGCAACATTTTGATAACAATTTTGTCTCCTTAATAAATGAGAATGGTTGTCAGTGTCTTCAGTGTGCCCACATTTCATTTTGAAATAAAAAATCATCTCAGGCGTACTCCATGAGAAATGGTAAATTTAATAACCATCTTACTCATGAGTCATTGCAAATCAAAAATGGGTGTGTTTATTTTTCAGTTCAGAACATTTTAGTCTGTGAGTTCCTCTCTGCCTGACCCAAATGTTAACTGGGCCAACTTGGTGTAAGTCTCAAAGTGCCTGGAGCCCAGGTAGGTGCCGAAGAAGGCCTGAAGCACCATCACGGCCCTCATCCTCCTCAGGATCGGTCTGGAGAGGTCCACCCAGTACCGGAGCAGGTTGCCCTTCTCGGGCATCGGTGCTGTGTTGTACCGGGTTGCGAGACCAATATTCACAGGTAAGGCCAGCAGGATGGGATACACTCCGCCGCCGACCACACCAACAAGCGCACCTCGTATCAGAGCACAGGAGGGACAGTTGAGCTCGCCGCACATGAGGGGGTTGGACACTGCTGCGTTGTACAGGGCAAATGTCGTCAGGAAGGGCAGCACGGCCATCGGTATGCTGGAGGCGATGGGCGCCGGCGTGACGTTCAGAGCTCTGCGATACAGGCTGTTAGAAATCAAGCCTGCAAGGCCAGCGTTTCCCCCCAGATACATGGGTCCGTAGATGAAGAGTTTCTGATCGATCTCAGGCAGTCTCTCGAAATTCCTCGCCAGCATTTCAACAATCGCTGCTCTTGTGAGCCCACTTCCGGAGGCGCGCTCCTTCTGCGGGTTATCCGACATCTTCAAAATATGTCGTTACAAGAAATCGACAATATCCACTGCTGTGTTGTGACAGATCCTTGTTTACAATTTGATCACTCACTTTATCACATTTAAGTAAGGTGGACCTTAGGGTGAGGACAGGGCGCAGACATGTCTTTCCCACAATTCAGAGCGTTTTAGTAGTAAATTTGCCCTCAGTCAGGCATCTCAGGCACAACGAGGCTCGCTAATTCAACAAGGCTGGTCAAATGGTCTTTCTGACATAATTCAAGTTTCATAAGTCACCAGTTTAAATGTTTTCCCCCAGTGTAATGTCATATACTTTTTAAAACATTTTTTTTTCTTTTTTTTTTTTCAGTTTTCCTACAAAAGTAAATTGCTTGGCTCTCCTCTCAGTGATAGCAGATGTAAGCACTTACTTTGCCTGACTAAAATATCATTTTTACGGGCGATCAAAGTAAGAGTAGTAGCCTAATAAAACATTTTTAAAAAGGTCAGAAGTACGTAAGATTTTTAAACGGAACAAAAAATATTTTCCTAAAGGAATTTTCATCATAGGGGACTGCTGCGTATGAATAGATGGCGGCAATTTGCAGTGCATTTTTCAAAAAAACAGCTTCCATCACCACACATCACTGCTACATCCATTGTCTGACACTAGCCTATAGGTGGCCTATTAATGTGTTGATTGTTCTATGGAATACAGTCAATTAAAAAAAAAAAAAACAAACAAAAAAAACAACTGTAATTTGCTTGGCCTTCATGTCAAGATTAACAGACAACAGACTTAAACTAATTAATTGACGGACGACTTCAAACTGTAAATTGTCATAAGGCAATCCTGCCTGAGTGGGCTGCCTGAAGAGAATAATTGAGGGCAAAAATTTCCCGTAAGTCAAGTGAGTGGGCGTTGTTATTGTGAGCTGCGTCACGGAATCAGTTGAACAAGGTTCCATCGAATTCTAGGGAAGCTCGCCATCTTTGAAGACTGGTCGTTGGAGACATTTTTTTCCGTTTCTTTGTTAATATCGCTCACATAACCGACAAACCTACTTTTCCGGACCTCATTGTTGTTAGGAAAAAGGTAAGACCGATTATCGGACTATATCCACGTACAACTGGAATCTTTTACCATGTTGTGTGTTTCGCTAACGTTAGCCAGTTAGCTTCTCCCACATTCGACGTTTCGCCAACATGGCAGACCAGGGCTTCTCGTAGCGCAGTTGGCCTTGGAAGATAAGTTATTATTTTGGACATAACCTCTGTTGGCTAGCAAATCGGGGTGCAATAGTGGCAGTCATGAATACAAAGTTGGTTGCCGCAAAGAAATGTCAGTAGTTATGCTATACTCATCAGCTGTGTTATTGAAGTTAGCTTAATTCTTTGGGTGGTTAACGTTAACGTTTGGGTCCGGTCTCGACGCTCGATGGGCCTTTGAAACAAGATAGACTGATAATCGTCATTTTTCCTATTCATCTGTTCACTTCTTGTCTTCTTGAGTGATGAATCTGATTATTACATAACCGAGGTGAGTTTTCCTTTAATTACCGAAACTGCGCTGTAGAAGTGAACAATGAAATGTGGGAGTTGATAGGACGACGCTAGGCCGCGGAGGGCCTTAAAGTCACAAATCCGGTTTGTGTCGTCGTTGAAATGACGACAGTTGGTCATGTCGGATTTATAATTGAAATTTATTTGCATTTCGCACCCTCGCATCTTTATAGATGTGAACATCTTACGAAGTAACAATTATATTTAGCCAGTGAATGAGTAAGATTTATTTTGTCAGACAGAATTGTGTTGTCATTTCGGTTAGCTCTCGCAGGCATTGCAGTGCGCAAGATCTGTTTTCCCTGCTGCTGTTTTGCAGTCAGATAACGTTACGCAACTATGTAAAGGAACGTTTTGTTGTAACTAGATTTGCTTAAAAGGTTAACTGAAACATGAAACCAAAAGCCTTTTTAATTTACTTTTGCCACTATACTGCATTTTTTTGCATTTGGTTGGCTTTGGATTGGAAGAGGGATAACTCCACAGACTCTCATTGTTTTGTTAAGTAGTGCTGCACCTGAGTGCTTGACCAACCAAACCAAACCATGTAATCAATGATAAACACAAGAATGCCTTGTTATTGAGAACTCAATCAAATTCCAGATTATGCCATCTTGACTTGTTTTTCTCGTATCTTTCAGATGCGCCACTCAAAGCGAATGCGCTCCCCGGGTGTCTGGCTCGATGAGTACAGCTGGGAGGAGAGGATGGAGTGTCGTAAACGCAGGAAACGAGACTCACACAGCAGCGAAAGAGAAAATAAATCCAAAAGGTCTTATCATCATCACAGGGCGCATGAAGGGTAAAGTATTTTTGTTTTTAGTGACAAATACCTGCCCAATATTTTGGAGGGTTTGTGGTTTTTAAGGTTCACATGACACATTTGGAAAAAGATTATCGCCCAATTTCTCATTAATATAAAACTACTGAAATCTTGTGTCTTAGATGTGGTTCTTAAAGTGTATAGGTGAAGCACAACTTAAACCAATGACAATCAGTTTAGACGCAGTTGTCTGATTAACTGTTCAAATTTACTACGTGTCTTAACGGGAGAAATGGCAGAATGACCCTGGTTAAATTGAGAAGAAACTATTTAAATTTTTAAGGATTTTACCAATAGCAAATCTGCATCCTATTGGAAGTCCATTTATATGGATCTAAAGTGTCACGTGCTGCCATGTTATGCTTCCAATTTGGCCCATAAAACCTAAGATTTTTAAACAACTTGTATTCAATTTCAGTGACTGTATGTGCATTGTGCAACACAATGCATATGTACGACTTGCTCTGTTGAATTAAAGGCTAGTCAGGTCATGTTTTTGTTTGAATGTTTTAATAAGTCTTGTTGCCCTGAGATAATAACTACAACGTTCTGCACTTATAGCTTTTGTGGGCATGTATGAAAGTGGCACATGGTGTTACATTGGATCTTCCCAGGTCTACTCTAATTTTAATTCTGTAGAGAGGCAGACTTCGTCTTGGAAGACAGCTGACACCACCAGGGTGCTAGAGCCCTTAGAATTTCTTGGTCTTTTTTAGATGGTAAGGTGCTAACGTGGACTGTTGGGTGGGTGTGCTGAAAGTTATGGAAACCTTCTGAGTAAACAACCTTTGCAAACATTAGAGAAAGTAATGTGTAAGTACTTGTAAAGTAACATGAATTTTTTTAAGGATTTTTCTAAGTAAAAAACAATTTCTCACGATTTTTTTTTTCAGATGTTTACATGTCTGTCTTGCAGAAATGGTACCACACAGTTGTTTACTTGTGACACAGTCTGCAGGTGTAAAATCACGGATCAAATTATGCATCATCAGGTTCTGTTAAAGGTTTCTGCACCTCTCTTAACCTCACACCTCAAACTCAGCGTGACTCTATACAGGGGCACAGGTTAAGATAAATATGTTCTAGGCTGTTGCCAAGGAGACAGCTGTGTGAATTTTAAAATTGCTCAAATGTGTGACATTAAATGTTGACATTTGCATACTCGTGGAAATATTTTTTGGGCAGTGATAATCAGTTTTAAAAAAATAAAAATAACTTCACTGCCAGCCTCTCATTAAATTGGGTGCTCTGTGTTCGATGGCTGTAAATCAGCATGTTGCTCGTTACAAATGTTATATAAAAGGCACAGGGGATAAAGTGTCAGGCAATAGGCGGACCATTAGCACCATCACATACAGTCCTCTTTTGGAGCTTGATACAGACAAGGAACAGGACTGTTCCTGACCTGACTTGTGCTTCTTGTCCTTGTTTTTGATCTGTATGTTTGTCCTCTTTTGTTTGACTGCAGGCAGTACCTGGAAACTCGCAGTCTGAATCACAGACTTGATTCTCGGGACAGGCGCAGTTTGGACATGGCCTACGAGGAGGACAGTCGTGAAGACACCTGCAAGGACAGAGATCTGGACTGGCATCACTACAGCAAGTCCTCCGGGCGCAGTGGTCGCAGTGGTCGGAGCAGGCGAAGCAGTCGAAGGCACAGAGACAGACGTCGCAGACGTAGCCACTCTCGCCACAGGTCCTCCTCGGTACGAGAATTTCCTCTTCCCCTCTACCCCCCCTCTTGTGTCTATACCACCAAATCGAATGCGTCATTATCACTGGTGTTTAGCAAGTGCTTAACACCTGTCCTTTTGTCTCTCTGTACCTCTCTAAGTGCTCTACTCTTCACTATTACGCATGATTTTCAGTAATGGGTAGGGGACTTGTGGGCTCAGAAAGTAAGGATTGTGAGTGTTTATAGACTTGCAAGAGAAAAGTGGACCCAGTATTTGTGCTGAAATCTTTGTGGATAGTTAAGGGACGTGATATTAGAAAATTAAGTTGTATAGGATGACTTAAAAGCAACCACATGCAGATAGACTGTAATCAATCAATCAAGTTCAGTTTTTTCTGTACTACTCTGAGAAAGTCTCTCATCTGAAAATCTTGTTGCCATGTTTTTCTTCTGTAACACACACTATGTGGTGGCTGGCGCCCAATTTCTCTGACGGGGCTGAATTTGAATTTGCTGCTCCGTCCTTCCGTCCATTCGCCTGGCGGTGTTACTGAACGGGCCGAATCTATCCACCCCTACACCTTCCCCCCTTGGCCTGGTTGAATGAATGACGATGTCGCGTTGTGATGGCCTGGTGCTGGCTGACTGATGGGTTATTGATGTGATGGCGGATTGCTGCGGTTCCGGTGCAGAGGAGGAACCATCACCGCAGGAGCAGGAAAAGATCCAGGAGTGTTGAGGATGATGACGAGGGTCACCTCATCTATCACAGTGGAGACATGCTGAGAGCGAGATGTATAGAATATATACTTTTTTTTCTACTGTTGTTCACACTTTGTGTCTCTCACTCTTGTCTGGTTTTTACTTCCAATCATACATTTAGAAGTTGAAGTATTTGGGCCAATAGATTTAATTTGTTTTGGTTAGATACTGCTTGTCAGTGTAACTTATTTAGCATTGAGCTGTATGCCAGTGTTCAGAACCCTGTTACAGTAGTGTAGCAAATAAGCAATGTAACATGAGGCAGTGAACCAGCCAAAGGGCAGTGTTTCACCACGTCAGTGCTGTGTTTCTAACTTGCGTTTCCTATTTCCTGTAGATGAGATTGTGTGCACACTAGGAGAAGGTGCCTTTGGGAAGGTTGTTGAATGCATTGATCGCAATAAGTAAGTATAAATAATGATAACAATGTTTTTGAATGTTTTTTCCTTGCTCACTCATTAAATTAGGGGGCATTTGATATATTTGTATTATGTCTCTACAGCAATGGAGCTCGAGTGGCTCTGAAGATCATTAAAAATATAGACCGCTACCGTGAGGCAGCTATGTCTGAGGTAGAGGTGCTTCAACAGTTGAAGTCTCTAAACACTGATGGGCGATAGTAAGTCAAACCACGATAACTTCACACCACTAAAGCCTGATCACCCTCTGGTTATCACATATGGAATTAAGCTTCATATTTGCTTTGAAACTTACTTTGCATCAATAATATCTTTCGTCTCTACAGTGCTTGTGTGCAAATGCTGGACTGGTTTGACTACCATGGCCACGTCTGTATTGCCTTTGAGCTGCTTGGTCTCAGCACCTATGATTTCCTCAAGGAAAACAACTTCCAGCCCTTTCCCATAGAACACATCAGGCATATGGCGTACCAGATCATCCGAGCTGTGCGATGTAAGTAATAGACATACATGAGCACAAAAAAAAAGAGTACATTTTTTTAAAAAACACCTCGGTTTATCATCTTCATGGCCTTTTCTTTCAGTTCTGCATAAGAACAAGCTGACCCACACAGACCTGAAGCCTGAGAATATTCTCTTCATGAATTCAGACTATGATATCGAGTACAACCCTGAAATGGTAAGCATCCTAAATGTTAATGCCAAAAAGATCACACCTGTAAAATTCAAAATGTCCTATTTGTGCCCGCACTCCTGTTAGAAGCTTAGATGTTTTTTGTTTTTTTTTCTTTCCCAGAAACGAGATGAACGAACATTGAAGAACCCCAACGTGGTAATTGTTGACTTTGGTAACGCCACATACGAGCACGAGCACCACACCTCAGTGGTGTCGACACGCCACTACCGTGCTCCTGAAGTCATTTTAGGTAATTTGTTCTTTAGATGCCCTTTACTTAAAGGTTTATATAGATAATTAAGTGGTGATTTGTTACCTGGTTAAAATTCTCTATTACAGACCTGGGCTGGGACCATTCATGTGATGTCTGGAGTGTAGGCTGTATACTTATTGAGTACTACCTCGGCTCTACTCTGTTCCAGGTAAGTATCGGTAGAGAGCCTAATGAATTAATACTGTGACATTTAGGTCGATATTTGGTAAGATGGGTTATATATATATTTTTTTCCCCTTTTTCAGACCCATGACAGTAAAGAGCACCTTGCAATGATGGAGAGAGTCCTGGGCCCCATCCCCACAAAGCTACTGCAGAAAACCAAGTAAGTGAATAACTGCTTGGCATATTTATGTTTACATTTTTGTCTTGGCAAAAAATTAAAGTAAATTACTTCTAACGTAATTATTAGTCCACCAGATCATTAGCTTAATCAGGTTACTTAAAATGTAATTGCAGCCATTTCACAGTCAATGTCTGTTTTGCAGGAAACAGCGGTATGTTCACCGGTGCAAGCTTGACTGGGACGTACACAGCTCTTCTGGACGATATGTGAGGAAACACTGCAAACCCCTCAAGGTAAAAAGGCCACTGTTCAAGACAGCAACATACAGTTAATGTTTGTTCTGGTAGGAAAACATAGATCATACTTGTAAATACACCTGTCCTCATGTAATTAACACAGCTTCCAGCAGCTCAGACACTCTTAGGTTTACATGTTGGATCATGTTAGCAAGCTGTTGGAAGCCATCATGAGTGACGTGAGTTTTGTTCAGTACTGCAACGTTCTATATAGTCTGCGCACACAGCAAAGAATGGAAGTGCGACTGCCTCCAAGATCAGTGAAGGTGCCTTACCTGAGCAAAACGAGCCGTGTTCCCCAGCAGTCTGTTTATGCTTAGCCGAGCTGCTCACATTCCAGTTTTCTCCGTATTTGAGGAAATGATACAGATTAGATTCATACTGATCTTTGCATCTTATTTTTCGGAAGGAGGCACACGAACCTGTTTCCCAGTCTAAACACCTGAATGTCTGTTGCGTCATGAAAGTTTGTTTAGTATGGTGTTTGTAGACCGGCTTTGGAGAATACAGAACACTCAATGACATATTTTGAAGAGACTGTCCTGTCTTTCCCTGTCAGCATTACATGGTGTCGAAGGGTGAAGACCATCAGCAGCTGTTTGACCTGATAGAGAAGATGATGGAGTACGACCCAGCTAAGCGCGTCAGTCTGGAGCAGGCCCTCCAACATCCCTTCCTGTCCTTCTACAGCAAGAGCAGCAGCCACAGCAGAAGCAGCAGCAGCAGCAGCAGCAGCAGAAAAAAGGACTAGTTTTTAACATGAAACCTCACTCAAGGCTTGGCTGTCAACATGACATTTTATTGTGGTGCTCAGTGCCGGCCTGTACTTCCTGACTCTCCAGGAGAGGTGTACCTTATCTGACTGTATCAGTCCACTGCCCTGCTTTGCTGTGTCCCGTCCTTAACTCAACAACAAGTTGTTTTCACCTGCGATATGTATTGATGTAATTAATCCCAGACTGATTACTATTTATTTGCCTTTGTAAATTAATTAGAAGCTCCTAAGCAGAAACCTGTAGAGCTGTTTCTTTTTTTTTCCTCTTTTGATTCATGACTAGCCAAGTTTTATCCATGTTCTCTATGCATTGTCAAGTGGGTGATGGGTAACAGATTGAGAACTGCTGTACTGTTTTGGATGTTTAAAAAAAGAAAAAGAAGCTATCACGGGCAGAAAATCCTTGTAAATAGAAAGTAAGATATTTTTTCACTGACCGGTTTATGTAACTTTTGCAGTATCTTGTACATTTTCTCAATAAACATGAATAGACGAAAAAATGCGACTTGTGTGTAACTGCTGTAAGTACCAGTAGGTGCAGTAGCGGCATTGGACCACAGGGTGGCAGCAGAGAGGTTCCATTGCTGTTACATCTGCTGCCTGAAATAACTGAACATTGTTGAAGTCCAACATGAGTGTCGCCTTATTAACCAAGCATGGTAGCCTGATTATGTTGGGATCAATTTAGATTTTCTTTTGAAAACATAACAGAGATTTCAACCTCAGTGATGTAAAACAAATCGGTACTAAAACTGAGGAGTTAAAAAAATCCTTTGATAATAACAGGAGCAAGTGCAGCACATTTAGGCGACATTTTGTCACACTTCGTAGGCCTGCTTACTCATGGAAATGTGACCCAATGCCCGATCGTGTATTTGAACGTGACATAAACTCCATAGAGCTTACTAATGATTTGTGCAGGAGATTTTAAAATAAGCCACAACATCGATGCACATCCTCATCCGCCACTTTCAGTTCCTTTTAAAAATACCAGTCGACTGTGACTTTGGA
>JAQFJA010000026.1:10945000-10959063 GCA_029874485.1 Naso brachycentron | reverse complement strand
AAAATTCTCAAATGGAAAAGCTTGTGACAGAAGTTTCGGCTTGGTGTCTTCATGTAGGTCATCACCACAAAACAACATCTTCTTTGTAATGTTATCTTGTGTGATGAACCATGTGCCTTGAAAGTAGATGAACTTGCACCAGAAATTTCTGTTCTGCTTCAGTTAAAAATAGTAACATCCACATTCCAATGTGCATTTGTTACTGGTTTTCCTGTTTACGACCACTGGCGCAGAAGAAGGATACCAAACAAACATCAACACGACAGAATGTGGATCAGGGCTACGGGTCTCTTTAAGTGATAGGGGGTAACAGTGGGGAGTAGCAGGAGGGGGTTGGGGTTGGTGTTGGGGAATTGAGGGCTCCACGACAGGCCTGATCTGTTCACTTTAGGGGTCAAATGGCCCTTCACAAAAAACGGATCAAATGACCTGACTTTAATGGTCCTGAAGTTGTCCTTCTGTCTGCTTGTCAGCCTTTCAGTCCGTTGGTCTGTTTACAGGTCTGCCTGCTGTCAATCATCAGTCACTTAGTGTCTCCTATGCAAACACACACACACACACGCATACACTATGCTCAGGCCCCTCAGACCAGTATCTGACTCCAGGCGCTGATACCGGACTCGACCGTAGTTGATGCTGAATTTGAAGATGGAACTGAATCGAGTTAGTCGAACTCTTTTTCCATAAAGCACAAAAGAAAGAGCCTGAGGAAAACATTTAACCAGGTTACAGAGAACAAACAAATTTACTTCAGAACAGGGGCTGTTCTAAACAGGTTTATCAATATGTACACAAATGCAAAGCTTGCACGCTAACACAAGCATGCATACCCATGTAGCCATAGACAAATTTGATAGAAACCCTCAGAAATTTTGGATGCTACCCAACAATCCAAGAGGGGCTGTGACTGTATCCCCTCACATCCAGCACTTCCACACATTTTCACATTAAGCAGTCAAGGACAGGAGCCGCAGAAAGGAGCAGGAAAAAGGAGGAAAAGAATTGCATCTTTCCTTTTCTTCCCTGAGGGCACAGAATGAGAGTATTGTTGTCTCCTCATTCCAGCCGCAATTTATCCCTGTTTTTTTCATCCAACTCAAATGTGCTGTCCACATAGTTTGGATACTCAGTATGATTTACTTTAAGTATAGAAAAAAACGCAGCATGCCCCTCTCTCTTTCTAGTTGTGATTGCTGTGTGCTATTGGGCGCTTGAGTCTCTTGTACTGTGGAGCTCCATTTGTGCTATGCAGTGTGCTGTTGTGGTAACACTGAGGGAGAGGAAGGCTGACATCCTAAAGAGGGCTCTTCTTTAAAGTGAATATAAAGTTTTCAGCGCGAGTAAAATCCTGTTTTTCCATGTTTTTCTGTTTTTCTTTGGCACTCACGGACAAGTGCACACTGGAGGTACGCTGACGATTCTGTCTTTGATTAGATTTTTCCTGCAAGTGCAGCCCATATGTGCAGGGTAGGATGCTACCTTTGCCTATGGAAGCGCGCTCTGCAGACAGCTCCAAGAAAGCATCAGTAACACCCGCTTTGGCCAAAAAACCTGCATCTGGCTGTTGTAATGAACAACAGCGTCTCCTCTGCCGAGCAAGCATGGAAGACATTTACAAAATCCTTTTGAATGTCTAGAAGAAATAACTTATTTTTTTTCATCAGTAGAGGCATTGACAGATTCTTTACATACATTGATATGTAGTCATAAATATAAAGGAAGGCAAAAGCAGTAAATTATGTGGATTCATCAATAATAGGACCATCTTGACCCTGAACTGTTGACATTTCAGTCATTCAATCACTTTGGTTGGTTAATTGGTCCAGACTGAAATATCAAAATAACTATTGGATGGATTATCATTAAATCTGTTCAGACAAGGCAGCCAGAGAATAAATCTTATGCTTTGATGATCCTTAACTTTTGAGTACAGTGACTCAACAAATATTGCATGGATGCAGGATAAAGTTTGTCACCGTATTTTATGTATTTCTCAAGTTGAATTGTCATGATGTTGTTTGTCATTTAACTCATCAACTAGCATTGCCACCATTAGGTCAACTTCCCCCCCCCCCATTCTTTGGTTTCTATGCAAAATACAAATACTAGCATTTCTGTCAGCATCAACTATTTATCTACTTTGTATTAATGAGTAAATGTTAGCATGCAAACACACTAAACTAAGATTATCATTGGCTATCATGATACACAAAATACAAGATAAAAAGCATTCTAAGCATGTTAGCATGTTGATATTAACATTAGCTTAAAGCACTGCTATGTGCAGCCTCACATAGCTGCTAGCATGGCTATAGATTCTTTCTCATGACCGTGGTTACATTCAGTTTTTGACAAGTTTAATCCACTCCAACTCTAAAGAGAATATGAAAGGGTTAGTGCAACAAACTCCACATTTGACGTAACTGAATTTCTCTTAACATTGTCTTCATATGCTATCTCTACTGCAGCCCTTTACATGTTTAAAAAGTGCTGTAAGCACGTCCAATCAGAAACAGATTCTTGGTTTTTTGTAATGATGGTCAAATTGATCTCAAACTTAATCCTATTTTAAGATCCAGAGTCCTGCATCAACACCAGTTCTCGTCTGTTTCTGGAATCCTTTGTTTGACTGCGTTAGGCAGAGTGGGGCCCAGCCAAACCACCACCGTCACTTTCAATCGACAGGATCTCAGCTGTCATTTGATTGGCTCTCTGGTCTTTCTGGATTGTGATTCAGTCAAGATGTTTCCACTGTGGAGGACTGTAACAGTATAAGTCAGTAATGAGGTTGCCAGCACATTATTTGACTCCGCACTCACACACACAAACACACACACCTGCAAACCAGTCTTGGAGGACTGGGATTCTCATTAGTGGAATTGGGGGAGTTTTCTTTTACTGTCTGTTCATGTTGCTGCTTTATGCCTTTCATTTCTAATCAATCCTTTGTTCTGTTGAGTCTCTTCGCTCCTCTAAGTAGGAATACAGATGTCAAGGCCATTTGCTGAGAGATGGGGGTTATTAAAGGGGAGACAGTAAAAACCTCAGACCACTGTAGAACATGATCCTCAATGCACCGTTAACCATTAGCTGACCCGAGCTGATCTTTCCCTCCACTCACCCACTTCCAGCTTCTTCTCCCTCTTTTATCTCTTCTCCTTCTTCACTCTTGTTCTCACTCTCTTAACCCCTCGTTCTTGCCCACTCTTCATAGCTTCCAACCCATTACCATTAGTTTTTTTCTTTTCTCTCCAGCCTTTCCATGACCAATTCCTCTCAGTCTATCTGCAGACATTAGCCAGATAGTCTTCAGAAGCAATTTGGTGTCCTCAGATTTGATGGTTTAGGGAAAAAAGGATTATATCCGGCCAAAGTCGATGATGAAAAGTGATGCTAAATTGCCATGTAGCGTTTTTGTTCTGTGTTGTTTAATATTTGTGGCATTGCAGAATGAAACTATATTGTCCTTTGTGGGTAACCACAAACAGTAGACGTCCCAAGAGACTTTAAACCAAACACTTAAAGTGATTTGTTGACATCTTAATCCAGGTCTGCTATTTACAGAGCAAGACTCGTTCATTTCCACTCACTTACCCGAGCGCTGACCCAGCCTGACCTTAACTTCTTAGGAAGCATCTCTTTTTTGACTTATTTCCTTAACGGATCTCTTTGGAGTATTTGGTGTCCCAGAACATGGGCTCTCTCTCCCCCAAATATCCCTCATGTGTCACTGGAGACACGTGTGTTAGCCTATTAGCGCGCTAAGTAGCACCATCTAAATTCCCCTGATAGTTTTTAATAAAGCCACTTGCTGTAGTGATCAGAGCAGCAGTGTTAAATTTAGGCTTCCATTAACCTTTCCATGCCTCAGTTTCCTGCAATTGTCAGACTGCAGGCACAAGTGTGGTGGACAGCGAGGGCTTTAGGGTGTGATAATCAAATCCAGAGAGCGGAGATGAGAAGGAGGATCATCACCTCGGCTGAGAGACAGATTGATGGTACTGATGGGTCTATAGATAGAGCAGTGGGAGGTATAGATAGACAGATGGATGTGTGAAATGAAAGCACCTGGTCCAATGAGTGATCGGGCCAATCCTGCGATGGACGCATGGGTCGTGACCCCTGACAGGTGTGGAGGACGGGTGCCACTGCTGCAGCGTTCAGGAGCAACAGATGAAGACGGCAGAGATACCAAACAGTTGCCCACACTGAGGAGGAAGGAGCTACAGGGGCGGATCACAACTCAACACTTCACCGATCCTGCTTCCTGCTTTGTGTGTGTGTGTGTGTGTGCTCACATGTCAAGGATCCTATATCAATGCCCACTTGTCTAGCAAGTGTTTTTTTAAAGGCCTCCGGCAAATTCAATTTTGAACTTATCCCCCTAATTTCTTGTCAAGAAATATTTTTCCTCAGCAAGCTGACACATCACTCAGTGAATGTAATTTCGCTAGTGTTTGCTCACGTCCATATATGGTATATTTGAATTATGTTAATGAGAGCTGCTCCTGCCAAAGCGCGAAGAAGATAAATATACTTCAGAGTTTAGCATAAAGGATTCACTTTCCTGACAGTCTGGAGACGAAGACTCCTGCTGCTTGTGGGCTCGTTTCATACTGGATTAAACTGATGCAGGTATTTTTATACTTTCAAAAGTATTTGTTTAAGGAAAAAAAATCTGTGGTTAGGAATAAAGACAAGAGCTGCAATGATAAATTAATGATTTCATTAGTTGATTGACAAGCAAAAATGGCAAATGATGCTTTTGATGCAGCTTCTCACTTGTTTGCTTTTCTTTTCATCTTCAAGCTGAAAAATTTTGAATTTTTCTTCAGTTGGTCGGATAAAACTGGCAGATTGAAGACTTCAGCTAGATTTTTTGGTTGTTTTTGTGCTTGTTTGTTTTTACATTGAACGGACATAATCTAGCAAATAATCGATATAAATACCAGTAATCATTAGTTGCAGCCAAATAAAGACGGAGATTGTCAGATTAAAGTTGCAGGTCAGGTCAGTCTTTTCAAATGTAGATTATGCACGGATTGACACATTACACTGAAATAAAATCTTACCCCAGCTTTGTTATGATTAATAAAATGGCAATGAATGTCAAAAGACAACTCGGTAACAAAACACACACACACATACACACACATAACCCCATCATCCTGATGAGTTTGAGGTGAGCGGAGAACAGGTGGCGAAGTGCTACAAAAGCACAAATACAGGTGCAGAAAGTCTAATGGGAGTCTTGTTTGGCTTCCAGTTGAATAGACTGTATAAGAGTAATGATAAGACAATAAGAATGAAGATGAAAAGAGAAAAGAGCTCATATGGGGTGTGTTGTGGTAGATGTGACGTGGCTTTGCGTGAGGCATCTCGTCGTGGTTGCTGTTTGGTGAGTGGCTGTTCGTGTGTGGTTGCAGGTATGTGTGTGTGTGTGTGTGTGTGTGTTTGTGTGTGTGGTGCAGAGGATCTGGCAAATCTACGCTGATGGAGGCCAGGATGCCAGGCACCATCGGGAATGCTGGGAATGCTGGATGCCCTTTTTCAATGACCTGTGTTTGTAGTGTGTCTGTGTCTGTTTGTGTGTGTGTCTCTGTTTGTGTGTGGAAGACCTAAGGGAGTGAGCTACTGAGCAAGTGGCCTTGAAGAGTGTATGAGGTCTCCCGTGTAAATACAGTGACCCTGTAGAGATGCTCTGTACATACTAACAGCCGAGGTAAATAGACTAATACATTTTCCATGCCTGTCGTTGCAAATAGACTCTCATTATACGTAGCTTTTTTCATTTATAAGGCGTGTAACCTCATATGCTTGGGGTTTAGCGCGGAACTATTTCTAGTTTCCATTAAAATTCTCACTCTATATTCGGCTTTTTTGTCTGTGAGCTGTCTAATTAAAAAATACTTCAGGAAATCAAGAGCAGCTTTGGGCACAGAATTCGCAATATAAAATGAAGAACAGATGTTTTTTAGCTGATTAAGTCAAAATTTCTTTGGCATTTTTTTGGAGTCTTTTGTTGTGTTTTTTTAACCTTCATGGTCTGATGGTAAAAAACAAACAAACATCAAAGCAGTCAACGTGTGGAAGCAGTGAGCTACCATGTTTGCAACCATCCCTGTCCGTTTTAAGGGAGCCGTGTCGTGTTCATTTTTCTTCTTGATAAGTCTATCTGTTATTTATGCCCTTGCCGTGGAGAATCCAGCCTTGTGTTTAGCATCCGTCATGCTCTTATCAAAACTGTTGGGGGTGAGTCTTCCTGATCGATTGGCTGCCCCTGCTAAGTGGACGCCCCCAATTTGTTAAACGGACAACCCAGAAAAATCCGATTTTCCTCTCAAAGCCAAAGGGTAGAGTAAACGTTTGCTGTGACACATAGATCACTTTTGGGAACGCTAAAGCTCAGGAGTGTCTTACAGCATTGGAATCAAAGCCATGTTTGAAGGAGAGTGGAATGCTTTGGCTCGTTGTCGTCCCGCTGGTGCAGTGATGGTGTCAGATTGACTGCGATCCCAAGTTACTTGCATTCTCATCGTCCCCTCCCTGAAAACATACCACCAGCAAGCCCATTACTGCGGCTGGATCATGAAATCGACCCACCAGCGGTTATTGTTCAACACACTTTGTCTCTATCATATAAAGACAGCCATGCTAAACCTTTTGTCCACAGAGGTGCACATCAGTTGTCAGAGGAGTAAGATGGGAAGGACACTGTCACCTTGTGCAAACTGGACCTTGTGCTGTCAGACAAATGGATAAACACTCAGACAGATGGCAAGACAGACAACAGACTCAGCCTAAACCCTTGAAACAAAGCTCACTTTATTATCATGGACCTTTAAAACAAAAGCATAAAACACACATGGATATGTGTGTGGGCACACGCACATGCACAGAAGCTATTCTTGTCCAACCAGTCATCTGAAAAAGTCTTGAGCTGGTTATGTTACATTGGGATTGGCAGTGGCAATTTGCAGGGTGGATTTTGAAGCTGGACAACCTCTCAGGCAGTTTAATGTCACCGTTGTTGTTGTTGCTCTGCGCCGTTTTGCTGACTGCACAACTCCTAATACACTTAAACTTTCCCATTATGGGAGTAATTGTTCTGGTTAGGTTGAATGTGGGCTCAGTCTGTGTGTGGCCAGGCATGGCTTGCCTGTGTAACGTGGCTCTAAACGCTTAGCTTCCCTCGGGAGCTTTTTGTTGCCGTGCTTCACTTTGACTCCACACACACTCGTGCTTGAGGCTTCTTGCAGAGTTTAGAGATTCATTTTAATAACTTTTCAAAATACAATAATATTGGGAAAAAGACTACAATCAGCCCCATATAAACTGTGGAGAAGAACACCAAGGAAGAAAGATTAAGTACAGAAAAAGACGAGGGTGAATGATGATTAATTTGGTCAATTTAAATTCATGTTTCAAACGAAACTGTTCTGCAAATAGTCATCATGCTGACAGGACTATTTCTCCACTGTGATTGTTTAGACACAAAGCCAGTGGAATAACCATTGAATTACCAGCCAAATGTGGTTTGGACTCCCCTACTTTATGAAGTCCTGTGTCAACACTTATCCCCTTTTCCAAATTCCACTCAAAAGCCTCAGGAATCCTCCTCAATGTACTGCCCATTGCCTCTGACAGATCTGAGAACATCAGGCCCATAAAGACTGTTCGGTAACTGTAGCGAGAAGTTGGGGTCCATTAGATAAAGAGTGGTGGAGGATGAGCCTCCTCTATGGGCCGGATGTGTGTTTTATTGCAAAAGCAAGTTTTAATTGTCCAGATTGTAAGAAAAATTGTGTTTTCGTCACCTTTGAGCCTTTTATATCTAAGGAGGGAGCAGGTCCTCTTCTGCACGGTCCTCCACCATGCTCACCCACGTTTCTACATTATCCCAGGACAAACACAAGAAACAGTGGCTCTAAAGAGAACCTACTCTTTGTTTTTGCGACTTTCACAGTGACTGTAAGTTTTCCTGCACACTTAGAAGGAGATGGTGACTGGACAGGACTAGATGTCCCTTAATCAAAGACACTGGACCTTTAAGGATACGGCTGGTGATAGTCTATATTTTAACTGTCATCAAGTAATCTAATGAAAGACCAAAAAATAAAACATATATGCACTGTTTACTTCTCCTCATACCGTGCTTTTTTAGGAATTAGTAACCCTTTTTGAAGCAGTCAAATACATATAGTTGAGACTTGATTAAAGATTTACGTATTCAGTAAAAACAAATGGGCTTTAGATTATTTACACAAAAAAGGTTAGCAAGTCAGAAAGTACTAAGAACAGACTTTATGGATTTTGTCTTTTAGCTGATTAAATAAAAATGATGTAATTTGTCCTTTTTTTCCATTTGCACCACTTAACTGACTTTTACAAAGTCCCAAATCCTCATCTCTGTGTGGCTCGGCATGCTGCAGTAATGTGTGCAGAGTGTGTTTGGCGTACAATTGCTCCCTGATGCCTATCACTGTGAGTAGAAGTGTCATTAGTTCCAGCTCTGCCAGCTCTAGCAGAGCCTGAAGAAACATGTTTATCTATGGACATGTAATATAAAGGAACGTGTACATTATCTCTCTCTTACACACACACACACACACACACACACACACACACACACACACACCACACTCTGTTCCATTCAAGGATGAAAATGTCTGCGTGCCACACGCAAACATACGGCCAGTCACAAACCTTTCCACTCTCACTCTCTGTGTTTGTTGTTCTGTCTGTTTGTGTGTGTGTGTGTGTGTTTACATAGTGTGTTTGCCCTATGTGTGTCATTTCGTCTCTGCCATATGTTTACAATTCATGGGGATCTAAAGAAGGATTTAAAACACATTTAATTTGAAGAGGACCCAGGTCTTTCTGCATGGCTTCCTATAGTAAACACAGTTTACATCTCTCTGCATTAATGAACATAAGTGCTGTGTGCTGGGTGGCGCAGCTGCCAGGTTGAATATGTGCGCTTTTTTCTGGATGAACAGATGTTTGTGTGTAAACACTCCTTCTACTCCAGATGGGACATCAAGTAGAACTCTCAATGACTAAAAAGGAAAAAGTGTCATTGAGTGCTTATAATAGACGATTTATGGATACAGACTGTGTATGACATCTCGTGTGGCTCAGAAGATTTTCCCACGCTTTGGGAACAGACTCTTATATCAGTTTATCTCGTGTAAAACGTTGAATGAATTGTTATTTTTCCATGTGTATATATTGGTCCTGACTCAATGACACAATGCTGGTATTCTCTCAGAGTCAATTCCATCATGTTTTAGCCTCTCAAGGGTTGTTTTTCGCAATGTTTGTTTCTCCATGTACTCAGATTGTAATGACTCTGTATGTAGTGGAATGTGTTTAAAGAGTTGGTAGGAGTACTCTGCTCTCTGCCCCTCTCCCTCCTTCATGCTGTCTGAAGTGCATCGCCTTGCTCCTCCTGTGCCGCTCCTCCACCCCTTTTCTCTCCCGGCACCAGACCTGCCCTCGTGCCCTCTGCTCTCTGGACGTCTGCGCTCTAAACCCTTCACTCCTTTAGTGCCTCCTTTCTTATCATCCCCATCCTTCCATCCTCAACCCCAAAACCTTCTTTGTCCTCCACCCCCCCCCTCCTCCGTCTTCACCTGGTGTCTGTGCTGCAGATGTCCCATTAAAGACAGGTCTTGCGGGAGCTTAAACCCCCACTATCCCTCGCTTCACCCCTTCAGCTTAAGGTCTGGGGCTTGGTTCTTTGGTGCAGGAATGCGTCCAATCGTGGAGGTCCATTCAGTCAAACACACATACACAACTTGTGTTTTCTGTGCAAAGGAAACAGCAATATTATGGTGTGAGGACAGATGGCTGCCAGTTCTCATCATCTTTTAAATAACTTCACCTCACATTGGGCCTGCAGGAACTACCACAGAGCAATGTGTATGTATGTGAGAGGTACACGTGTGTGCAGAGGGTAGAGGTTGGATCCCTGCGGTGTAGTTTATAGGACCTCAGTTATTAGATTAGTCAAACGTAAATGAAAGATTTTAGGATTTATGTTTTCTTATAATCAACTAACTCTTCATAGTGTGAGAGCTAATCTTCCTCTTCAACTCATTATCTGACTGTCCTCCTCTCTTCATCCTCTGTCTTCATGCTATGTGTTGAGTTATAATTGGTCCGTGATGTTAAGCTGGTAGAACTTGGATGACCTTTGGGCCTGGTCCCTGCGAGAAAGTTCAACACCAGGAATGGAAACATCACTCTTCTGCTGGGCCACACAAATGGCCTTATACACAAACAACCAACCAGCAGTGCCACGAGAAGCAAAGGCACAACAAGAGGTTTCAGTTTCGCATGATGGAGTTGAGAAACAGAGGCAGAAAGTTACAACACAGTCTGCTCTGTGAGCAGTATTGTAGTGATCTGCAGTTATCATTAAGCCTTGTTTGACAGAATGGGACATTGCCCTTCATCGGTCCAGATGTCCTTTGCAAGAAAGTTGCAAGAACGTGAAAGAAATGATGGGCAGCACCCAAATTACTCCGCTCAGACAGAGTGAAACGTCGATGCTTTTAATCTGTCTTACGTAAGCACATTAGCAAGGAGAGGCTCATGTGTGGGTAATTTATCCTAAAGGTACAATTATGCTCTGGCTGACAGCTGTAGGAGGCAGAAAGCGTTTTGGTCATTTCTTATGTTAAGTGCCCACTCCTGTCTAATATATGAAGCATCATCTAGTCACTCTATCTCAGTGCCGTTCTTTAAAGATTCTTTTTTACAAATAAAAAAAGTAACTGAAGTTGTGGAAAAGGACAGAGTTCTGCATTTATTCTTTGTATATTCCTCTGAAGATACTGAACTCCCACGCTTTGGCCTTGCCCCGGGCAGACAGCAAGACGGCAACCCCCCAGTGCTGATGGATGAATCTCACACTGAGTGGAACTTTTGATATCTTCCTCTTCTTTTCCAACCCTTCACTCCATCTTCATTTTCCCCCGAGACAGAGGCCAGAGTGGGCCCAGGCCAAGCTGCTCGGTGTCGAACAAGCAGGGCTTCCTGATGGGTGATAAGTGACGGAGCAGGGCCTGAGTGGTCAGGGTCCATGGGGAACAACCCAGGAGAGGCCCTGCTGGGTCAGAGGGCGTGTCAGAGGTCATGTGTAAGGATGATGAAGCGAGACTCGATCTAGCTCCTCGAGGTACCTCAACACAGATGGCGATGAAGGGTAATAAGAGCGGGAGCTGGTGTGGCAGTGCAGGCCAAGGCATGGGAACTACTACTGGAGAGATCTTCTGAGAGTGTGTTTGTGCAAGTGTAAGTGACACCTTTAGCATAGCCCTCCCACATTAAAGCATAATAATCAAAGAGGAAAGCTGTCTGACCGGGGCAATTAAGAGGTTTGTTTTCGGAATACCTGTTTGAAGCAGTTGACATGCTGTCCATTTATCTTTCATGGAGCTCCAGGCAGAAAATCCACATTATGTTCCAGATAGATGCACACATTTGGGCGTGCTATTTATTTACCATGAAAGTCAAACTACACAGTCATTAGTTTATATTCTAATTGCTGTCATACAGTACACGTTCATGTTACTCTCTGAGCTTCCCTTAATGTGATCTCAGTTAGGGGCTACAACAGATGGCAAGTGTGACTAATTAGGATGTGTGTATAAGTATGTGCATTGGTGTGTATGTGCGAGAGAGAAAGTGAGGTCTGAGATGAGGGAAGTGTGTGTGGACGTCTGGATGCATGTTTGTACTCATGACTGATTGTGCAGGGCTTTTAGCCTGTGAGTGCAATTTGCAAAGGATCACAGGACCGGACTTCATCTGTGGGATGACCCCCAAACTGAGGTCCTGCAGGCCTCCGGGGGCCGACCGCTGAAGTGGGTGCCTGCTCTCTCAGTGGGTTCTCTCTGTAACGGTGTCCTGTTAGCTTGCAAACAACTCTGTTGGCTGCAGTAATGAGATTTTCAAAGAGCATTATAAAAGTGTTATTTTCAGGGAGATACAATCTGAGTTGAGTTAAGCCCAGGAAGCGGCTCAAAACAGGGGAACATAAATGCTTTCACAGTCTGTCAGTCACATCATCAAACTCTGGTGTGTCTGTTTCTTTCTTTGAGCATGTTAGGCTAATTACCTCCTGTCCTGCTTGGCTCCTTCGCATAATAAAAATCAAATCTCTCTGCAGACAAGAATTTCCTGTTTGGCAGGAAATGGACTATAGAGATAAGGTGTATTTGCATAAAGACTGAAGAAAGAGGAGTACAGCGTGTAATTATTTGCAGGTCAAAGCTTGTTTTTTCTCAAGGGTAAAGTCCTTGTCCTGACAAAGGTTTGGTTACCAATCCTTTGATTCAGTTGATGTATTTGATGTTCTCTTATCACAGATGTCGGCCTAAGGATAGTTCCCATGCACTGAGTATAGCATGAGAATCATTATCCAGTCCAAATGTGCATTTACTAAGATGCTATCGAGCATGTAACCTTTATTTCTAATATGCGATGGAAGCACAGAATTTACCACAACAAGTAGAGGGACAATGTGTTGGAGATTTGAGACTGAATTAGATTAATATGTGGACATTTGTGGGGACAAATACCAGACAAAAAGGATGGATATGACTTTCATTAAATTAGAAACGTGCTAAATTAAGCTGGCTATCTTAACTTAGCAGGACTGAATTTTAAAGGACTTATGAATCGAAATTGTGCATTAGCTAACTGTTGAGCCTTGTTTCCAGTCTTCTTGCTGCTGCTGTTGCTACTAAGCTAACTAGTTGGTTGCATGTAGACACATGAGAGTGGTGTCAATCCTCTTACATAACTCTCAGCAAGAGTTCGAATAGGCAGATTTCCAAAATTTCCACCTTTTCCTATAAAGAAATACAGCCAACACACCATTTTGATTTAGTTAGCTAGCATGAAATCTCATTAGTTGACATGCTGTTATCACTGTCCTTTTGAAGTGTTACTACAAGTAGTTCTTATTCTTTGGCTAGCCACATCCAGCCATCCATGTATTAGTCTAGCACAGTCACCCGCCACAGACTTGCTGACTTTCAAAGATGGCCTTTCCTTGCCTATAATAATGTAGTCGTGGTTGTTGTGTCAGATGAGACGTGTTTTGGGGGCCGTGGAGATGTCTGTGTGCGATAGGGTTTGGTAGAAACACATCACTTTCTGTTTCAGAGTGAGGGTGCTCAAGTTGGTCCATGTTTCTGTGTCAGGTAATGAGCTGTGGGGGGCTCATGTGTGTCACTTCAAATAGACCTTATGCTGTTATTAGAACCTCATGTCTTACTTCCATTTTCAGCATTCTTTCTGTCAGTGTTTTTATGTTTTATCTCCATCAGTGAAATTCCATATGCCGAGAGCTCCCAGTGTATATTAGTTATTTTTAGGATTCAAATGCACTTTGATATGTCTATCTACAATTTAAAATACTGCCCTGTCATCCAGTGGCATAGAAGAATTGGAAACACAGCAGTGATCAAGGGTCAAAGATTTGTTCTGGCTTTCCTCAACTTCTTTTTCAAACACAGGAGTCTGAATGTGTTAAGAGCAATTCAAATCATGAGAAACACATGGTTTTATCCAGAATTTGAGTATTTGCTGGTTTGTTTTAATTATGCTGAGTCCCCTCCCCATCCCTTTTCTTGTTTGGATGAAAGTGATAATTCCCAACATCAGATCAGTTTGTTGATCCCGTCCCACTGACACTTTGAAGTGTGAGTCTCTGTGAAACCTAAACAGCAGCTGGGAGCATCAACAGTCTTTAGTGTTGATGTTCGAAATCTTTAAAAGATGGATTGTAATCATTTCTTGAGCCTCTAATTTTTTTTGAGCCTCTCATTTTTTCTTGAGTACCACTATCAGGTTACTTTTTAACCAATAGTTTGTTCTACGTCTATTTATAAGTATCACAAAAGCAAAAGGCTGGATTACGAATGTTTTGCTTAATTCAAATACATTACATACAGTAGATAATTAAAAATTTTACTCTTGTCACAAATTGTTAGGCATAATTTAAAAAATTAACAAATTATCAGACGTAATTTTTTTAAAAATAACAA
>JAQFJA010000026.1:10907465-10922532 GCA_029874485.1 Naso brachycentron | reverse complement strand
TAGAGGTAACATTGTCTTTGTACAGATGTTTCTTGTTTTGAGCAATCTCCACAAGACGGACGCCTACGAGACATCTTTGGTTATCACTCAACACATTTTAATTTACATTCCTATCAGCTTGACAGACAATTAAACAGTAATACATCCCGTCATTCATTTTTGCCAAAGACTGTCATAGTAATTGTATTATTTTAAGTAATAGTGTACATCCGTCTCGACAAATACAATTCCATTCTTGTGAATCAAGTGATGCAGATGAAGAACAGAGAGAAACGACTGCCAAGAGAGATTCTGGTTGGATTTATATACACATGCTGAGTTTTTAAAGCCAGATATGGATGTGATATACTGTAGTGTTGCTGTTATAGCAGTGACGCACTTTTTGATTTCATGTCAAGTTGACTTGTGGTATGCCTTGGACGATGGTTGACAGATTAAGTATACGTGAATTTTAGCTAATCATTCTAAACCTGCTAAACCTCTGGTATAATCCTTTTAGACAGCCTGTGCTGAGATCTTGTCCTCCCTGTGGAGTGGAGGTCGACGGAGAAGCATGTGCCACGGTTTGATCCCCATGTCAGGAGCCTTCTGTTCAGTCCACAAGTCACCTCAGCCCTTTCTCCCCCCCACAGGGAGAGAGCGACACCTGATCTGAGCTCCTGTCAAGCATGGTTAACTAATTCCACAACCCGAGGGGCTGAAGTGGGGGTCACCGATGCGGTGGAGAGGGAGTTTGGCCTTACAGAAAGCGAAGGATTAACTTGAAGATAGAGTTAAAGTATTGCACATATGCTAATGTAGTCGGACTCTAACTCCACCAGATGCTGTAGCCTGTAGCAGCCATGTGGAAGTGAGGTGTTCACTTCGCTGTCCTCCTCCAGCGGGGAACCGTAATTGCCTGTCATATGTTTCCACTGTAAATGATGATGTTACCTGAATGAGTCAGATTGCTTAGCTTTTCCCGGGGACTCATTTCTCAGTTCACTGGGTTTGGGTTAGCTCAGCCGTGCTTTGCACTGTGATTGGCTGCAGACCTCCTGACTTTAAAGACATAAACACAAACAAAATATAAATTAAATAAATGACGCAAATGTTTCATCTTTGTGTTTGTGATGATCACAGATGCAAAGAGCAAATATTTACCTTAAACTGTACACAGATGAATCTGTCTGCTTTGTTAGCTTAATTTAATTAATAAAGACCAAGAAAATGAGGGAAAAAAGTACCTGGTCAACAGATGCACAACATAAAATATGTGTAACCTTGAAAGTGTGTCCAAGTCTGAGAGGTGTAAACTGTCTCCTCCCTAAACACTGTTGTTTCCACTACTCAGTCTGGAACCACCACTAAACAAAAGATATGGACCCTTAATGGTTAGTGTATGATGTGAACACTGAAAAATAATCCAAACTTCTTTCTTTTTTTTTTCTGGGATGAAAGCCTTGCAATTCTCCCTGACAAGAGGGAGAGGAGGCCAAGAGATTTGTGGTTTTAAAGTTTATACTGCGGATAATCCTGTAATATACTATGTCATTTCTGTGCTCCCTAATAGATTTTTAACAACCAGGCCTACTTCAAAGTTTCCCTTCAAGAGATAATTATTAAATATTTTTCTTGTAAAAAGTTACATGGGCTACTCTTTCTCCCTCATGTAGAAATTTTGGATTGAACAATGGCAGCCCTTATGCCCCGCCCACCACTGCTTGCATTAGGCTGACCAGTTTAAGTCCCCATGAAATGAAAATCAATTTTTAGGTTTTTTAACCAGATAGGTCTATGTGTTGCTCTTATCCTTGCCTAAATGACGATATATGGCCCGACAATGACCAAAAAGTAGTTTTGCAGTTTTGATTAATCTTATTATACAGTTAAGCATTTCCTGGAAAAAGTTTTAAGAATATTGATGACTCATCCTGCACTCGGGGGCCTATATTAATTTTGCGTCCAATAAAATTCTTGCCCGCCTCCCCTCCCTCCGTCATATACCGTAAATGCTGTCAGTTATTACCCATCATGCAGGACCACATGCGACAGGGGATGAGTCAGCTCGCTCTTTCTATCTCTCTGCCGACTCAGCAGCACTGCGGCCTGTAAAGAGTGGCTCGAACATGTACAGCCTCACTCCAAAACCTACTGGCTCTTCTTCCTCCCTTTCATTCCTGTCTGAGTCACTAAAATCGGCTGGATTTGGCGATGGACATGGCGAGAAGACCTCTACAGCAGAGAGAAGATTTTCCTCATGACTCTTTTTCATGTTTACGCTGCTAGCTGCTGTCAAATTAAAATTTCGCGGGGGCTTAACACACATTCAGCTCACATTGGCTACTCTAAACGCCAATCATTATCTGGGACATGTCCCACCCTGGCTTATCATTTTCACAGGAAATACATTAATTCACACACTCTGACATCTGTTTAATGGGGTCTTTAAAGAGCAGTGTACATCATATAGCTAACATTAGCAGTGGAGGAAACATGGAGATATTTAGCCATACATGTTTGAGCTACAGTCAGTCAGAAACAGACTTGGATAAGGAGTCTGTTTTCCACCAAAATCAAAAACTAACAGATTAATTAGAATGTCAATTGTTAGCATCTTAGTATTTGTTTATGTTGTTTGTAAGCTTGTTAGCTTGTAACTGGCTGCGGCTAACAGTGTGTATTTGTTTATGTTGTTTGTAAGCTTGTTAGCTTGTAACTGGCTGTGGCTAACAGTGTTAGCGGTTGTGAAAAATGCACTGAGATCTGCTACGTTGTTACAGTGGGTTCACATCTTGATAGCTAATTAATTGTGCCAGACAACTGGCTCATTGGCAGTTTATGTGCAAAATTAAAATTTGTGCTGTAACAAAAATCAATTATGCCCAGAATATGTTTGAATCTCAGATTACAGAGAAATACGCAGACATCTTCCCATAAGTAAGGAATATAAAAACACTGTGAGTGACAAATTTTGCATATTTTCCAGAGATTCTTGTTAGCAGAGTCAGGGTCTGACATTTAAAAACAACAACACATTTTTGAGTTGAGGAGATCTTTAATTATGTGTTTGCAGACTTTTTCGCTGAAGTCCTTCCCCCTGCTCAGTTCTCCTCTGCTCCTGTCTTCTCTGGAAAACCTACAGAGAAATTCCACATGAAACTATTCATCTTTGTCGCCTGTTCTTGTGCTGGCCACATAAAGAGCTTTGTGGCTAAAAGCTGAGCAGGTTTTTATTGTGTATAGCAAATTGAAACTAGCTGTCAGCTTGCACACAACAGAACTGAGAATATAACAATGAGGCACTAAAATATTCGATGCTTTTTTGAGTACTTTAAATTCTGAACATTATTCATGTATAATCCATTTAAATAAGACTGGGAGTTACATTTTTTTGCCTTTATATGGATTTTTTTGTGTGTGTGTGTGACTGCATGCATGGCATAGTTTTTAATGACCCTGCAGTTACAGCTCTGTATGTAAACTGGGGTTTAATCAACACGACACACACTCCTGCCACTACTTTATGAGCACCACAGGAGCTGTCAGAGCAAATTGACTTTTCCTGTTTTGTTTTGTTTTTTCAATTCCAGAAAGCTCTCGAAATAAGAAACAATGAAGGTCAACAGTTTGGCCTCTGTGAGCCATAAAGACAGAATTAGAAATGTTAAGTCATAACTTTATTTTTCATAAACTTGTCACTTTTAACCGTGCAGATTTAAAGATAAAGGCCAAGGCTCGCTGACATCTGTGGCACCCTGGGGGACAAAATGACAAATAAATGTATCATGAAACTCGTGGTTTCATGTAATATTTTCACTCTCTTTGCAATGAGATATACAGTTTCTCTTCTCTTCAGTCATATCCCCATGTTTTCTTTCCTTGTCTGTCTGTCTCACGCTCCTGTGAGAGATGGTCCTCAGCACATGCGATGAAAGGTTTCTGCTGCTGGCTGTAGTTTGATTGTCTGGTTGACAGCTGGCCAGCTGTTTATTTTTGTATTTATCTCCAGCGCCCTGAACTGACACGTGTTCGACCTCTCGCAACATTGGCAGGTCAGTAAGAACAGAGAGGATGGATGGACAGATGTGTGGACTGCGATACGTGTTTCACATCAAATATTTGTTTCTTGGGAGTTGTTGGATTTGACACATCTGGACTTTGTGGTCTTTTCAGGCAGGCACACATATACACTGTAGATATACACTGTGATAAATACTTCTCAATGATGTTTACATGAAGAAACACCTCAGTTCTCAATCCAGAAACGTGTTTGTATTCCTTTTTTATCTGAAAAGCTTGGAGCCGTTTGTGTGCCTGCAGCACAGAGGGGTTTCTGCCAATCAGCTGACTTAGAGAGACACAAGCTCATCCTCTTACTCCCATCAAACTGTGTTAGGGGCTTCAGTTAGCGACATAAGTTCTGTCATGCACGTGGAAACCACTTTATCAGGAAGCAAAGTTCTTTCTTCTCCTCTTTCCCTCTGAATTCATCTTGAACAAAGCTCAGAAGTTGCAAAGCTAAATGATGTGTATAAATGGATATTTTTAAATTACACTTCCAGTTACCATTGGCTCGTTGTATGTGAATGAAACATGAACACACCCCTCACTGGTGAAAACAGGCTAGTGGCTCTGTGAAGCTAAATGCACCTAACAGCCTTAAGCCATTTTTACACGCACCATACATCTACAACGAAGCCTTTATTTTCACCACCTTTGTTTAGTCACACTGAACCTGTGTGTGATTTTAGACAGCATGTCAGCTTTGCAGAACAAAAAGAGGCATGACATATGTGATGTGTAACGCAGCAGTGTTGTGTCTTCACGTAGGCCTATAACAAACAAATCAGCCAGTGCTTTCTAAACAGTAGCAGTGGTGTAACATAGCAATACGTATCATTTACCGTGTTTGTTTTACTGTAGTTGATGTCTTCCTCTCCTTGTAGGGTGAAGAGTTTCCAGACCCTGTTGTCCCTAGTTTTTTAAGTTGCATTTCCTCTTCTATTGCTAGCTGCTAACGGCCTGCAGCTGCTTTCTAAATCTCCTCCTAATAGGTCTCACACTTAAAGGAGAAGTTCATTTTTTAGCACATTAACCTCTATGGTTATTTATGATCATATACAATGGTCGCTAGCAACGTTATGAAGAACGGTGCAGTCTTGAGAACTCGAGCTCATTGCTGACATCACTGCTAGCTTCCACAACGGATTGGCACGAGCACTGAGACAGTCCCTCAAAAAACAGACAAGAAAGTCACCAGTTGGTCAATGATGTCCGCTGATGCTGTGATGCAAAACAACAACAATCCAACTTTCGGTTTCTGGCGGCGGAGGAATATCTAAACCTCTAAGTGATTTCCATACAACTCAATGAACTTTATAAAATGATAAATAAAAGTTGATGCAAATCATACTATGCAGCAATTTTTATATTGGAACATCTGCAGACACCATTGTCTACTCAGTGAATTTCTCATCTTTGAAAGTGTTCATTGTGTTTTTTTAAGGACTGTCTCAGTGCCCATGACAGTCCATTGTGGAAGCTAGCAGTGACATTAGCAATGAGCTCAAGTTCTCAAGACTACACCCTTCTTAATTATGTTGCTATTAACCACTGTGTGTTATCATAAATAAAATTATAATAGGGCTTAATGTGCTAAAAAAACAAATTTCTCCTTTAACACAGTCAAAACATCACTTAGCTACATAGCTTCACTCAGCTCTTGATTCTGCACTTCTGCTGTCAGCTTGGAGGCAGAATTAATATTATCTCCCCACTCCACCTATGTATGTTTTATACAGGCCAGATAATGGCACAATATTCCAACCTTGAACAGGCTGTGTTAAATGGGCTTCAGTTGAGCATGTTAGTCTGCTTACACTAGCTAAGACTTTTGCAGCCCTTTGGTGGTAATCCAAAACAGAAATTTAAGGCAAGAGTCAAATTTACTTCAGTTTATCCTCTGGGGACCTTCATGTTTGTACCAAATTTCACAGCAATTCATCTGACATTTATTGAAATATTTCAAAAAAAAAATTTAAAACATCTACCTTAGGTTTCCAGTAGGAAGAAAATCAGGGGATCACAAAAGATATCAGAATACACCCTCTTGAAGTCTTAAATATATGTACAAAATCTGATGCCAACCATCAAGTAGATGGTGAGATGTTTCACTGAATGTGTAGAAAATTTGACCTGCTGGTGGCGCTCCCCTGGAATCATGCTGCTATCATTGCGAAAAACATTTCAGCATTAAAAGAAATCCTGAAACAAAATACTACGCACTAACTAACTAACTAACAGCTCTCTGATTTTGCCTCCTCAGGCTAATGTTCCAATAGAACCTTTCAGTGCAATCACTCCCGCACCGCTGCACGTGTGTAACCCAGCAGGCAACTTCTTCCAGCCTAGCGTGGCATGTTTTGCGTCTGTCTGTCCTCAGGCATTGGAACAGGTTTGTTCCACTGGCTAAAACTGAAGGAAAGGGCAGGTGAGGTCACAGGACTCTCTGACCTCGCAACCCTTGCTGTGTTAACCTCTGGCACTGGCTTGTATCTCCTTTAGCCACTAACCGGATGCAGCGTTTGCCCCGAGAGGTGGCTGTTTTCTCTGCCCATCTGTGCCGACACTTTGACTCTGACCGGACATTCCCAGACCATTCCCACACCTCTGACCTCTCTTGCTTCCCCTGTTACTCATCCTTCCTCGCCTCTCCCTTTACCGGACCTCTCTATTGGCTACATTCTCCTTAACTGAATTACATCGTCGCTGCAGGGGGGGAAGAAGAGCCACGAAGACGGACAATCAATGACAGACGGACTCATCAAAGAAAGGGGGTGTCTTCTTGCTTTGAGCTGTTAATGCTATGTCCGCAGGAACTGCTGATGATGTTGAGGATGATGAGGATGAGGATGGTGGTTGTGGTGATGATGACGTTGGGAGCAGAAAGAACGGGAAGCCCTGTTAGTAAACTCTGTCCTGATGGGAAAAGCCACAACTGGGCTGCAGTTGAATGTTCTGCTGACTGATCTGTCAAAACAAGCAAATTACCTCTCTGTTTCAGAACTCTATATGCATTTATTTATTCATTTGTTGTATTGTGCGAGTTTGCATGCACATGTGATTGCTCCATGAAACCTGAACTTCACATCTGCAGTCTCTTTGGTCCACACGATGGTCTCTGGTGTTGTTTAGCCTCAATGAGGCAAGATCAGTGTAGCTCTCTTTGGGGACGCCTGAACAAGACAAAGTGTCCTCCGCAAGTACACTCAGTTTACACTCTGAATAAAATCCATCCTTTTCACTATGAACTTTGATTCCATCCCTTTAGCTGTTGCTTGTGCTGTTCTTTCATACAATACAAGCCTCCACAGCAACCACAAAACAGTAAAACTGGCCTCACTGTTAAGCAGGGGAGCCACAAGCCCTTTAAACACGTCTAGATCAAAGCCAGACTCTTCATTCTTGGAATAAAACGAGAGGTTTTTATTACTTTACTGTTGCATCGCTGAAATATGAATGATTGTGTTTGTCTTGTGTTTAAATAATGTAACTTGTGTCTTAAGACCTTTTGTCAGGTCTTTTTGTCGCTGTTTGACGTTCATCGTGTAGCACATTATTTTGGTCCATTTTACAGTTTTGAACTTTTTGCTTCACTCAGACACACAGAAACTTACTTTTGTTGCAGCTGCAGCTGGTGTAGTTCAGCATGTTTTGTCAATTATCTTGGTCTCTGAAACTTGTATTTTCTTACTTCTTTAAATAATTTGCCTCAGTATGTATGTTGGACCTAAAGGTTTGGTAGTCCAAAAAAAAAAAGAAAAAATCTACCGGCTTTTGTTTTCATTCTAGAGATGAAAGACTTACGATCTGTTGGCTGTGTAGAGCAGATGTGTATCAGGCATATTGCAAAGAACTGCCCCTTCACAAATGCCCCCCTACACACATACATACACACAGAAATGCAGGTGAGCAGTGGAGGAACTTTGAATACTTAAGTAAAAGTAACAAAAGTATAATCCATCACAAGAAAAATCTCCTCCTTCAAAGATCATTACATTTTCTTATTTTGCTGCTGGTTTGTCTAATCTTACAAGGTGATCCCATCCTGTGCTTGAAACTGAATCTGCAAAGTAACTATAGCTGTAAAAAGTACAATATTTCCCCCTAAATTGTAGTGTGGGACAGATATAAAATTAGCATAAAATGGACGTACTCAAGTTAACGACAAGTCCCTAAAATATTTAATTTAGGATGTTTGAGTTATTAAATTAATTATTAATTAGTCACTTATCACCACCTATGAAGAATGTGTTCTCACAAGTCTATTGCAAAATATGAACCTGTGAACTATAGTTGAACAACTAATTTAAATTCTCCTTGAAGTGTCTTGTCTTTGCTACTTTTTTGGGTTTTTAAGTATTTTATTATTTTACTAATTGTAACTTACTTTTACTTTATTGCACAGAGTACAAGTAAACAAAGTGCAGCCCACTTTTAATAATGGACATGGTGACAAAACTAGTTAACATTTGGTTTTAAAAACAACTTTCAAATTCACTCAGCTGGTTGTCTGGAGCTACAAATAACTATTTTTATTGCTGATCAATCTGTTAAATATTTGAGTAAACAATTGTTAATCTGGAAAATGTAAGAAAATAGTGTAAAATGTAAAATGCCCTTTGCAACTACCCTAAAGCCCGAGATGACATCTTCAAGTTACTTGTCTCGACAGTCAAAAACCCAGATGTTTAATTTACAGTAATTTTAAACAAAGGAGCGCACAAAATGTTCTCATGTGAAAAGCTGGAGCCAAGGAATGTTTGGCATTTTTACTTAATAAATCACTAACATAATTGACTAAGTATCCAAATTGGTCTGACCCTTGAGGACTAATCGAGACGGATAAAACAAAGTCTCCTCTTATATGTGTAGAAAATGGTAGCAGTACAATAGGTTCTGCCCAGAATGACAAATGAAAGCAGGTGAGGACCGGCGGCGATCATGTACTGAATTCATATGATCCATGTCTGGTAATTGGACTGGCTAAAGCCCGTGTCCTCAAGGTGTCTGTGCAGGATGTGCAGGGATGGATTCAGTGAGACAGGTTCCTCCTTTAGGACAGAAGCTAACTGGAGACATGTGGCGAGACATGATGCACTCTGCCAGGTATGTCCTTGTTCCACCATCTGTCTGTGTGGCTGATTGGCTGAGTAGCACCTCAGGACAGCCTCATTGTCCTGCTTCCTGATGTCTCCGGAAAGAGGTTGATTCATACAAAGACAATACCTCCATTGCGTAGCATCTCTGCCTTTGCTCACATTCCTCAGTCCCTTTTTAATTCTTTCTTCTCTGTATTTGTATTTCTCTCAGATTCATGTGTGATATCCATTTGTATGATTGATTCTAATCAGACCTGGTTTGAACAGATGTTCAGAAGACAGGATCTGCACCAGTAACCGTCTCGTTCTCACTTATTGCCCTTCTTCTTGTTTACATCATTGTCAGTTTCTCTGAGCAGTTTCGCCTCTCATCTGTTTACCACATACCCTTTTGTTTTATAGAAAACAGAGGAGGGAAAAAAGCATCTTGCGTTTCTTTCCCATCTCTCCAGAGTCCAAAAACAACAAGACCATTACTGGAAAGAGGCCTCGCAAACTGGCCTAGCTTCTACACATGGTATAAAGATGAGAGAACCCTGTTCCTAATATTTTCTTTTTTTCTTTTTTTATAGAGGGAAATCAATGTTGAGCAGCTGTTATACTTATTTAATAAAGGTCGGCTGAAAGGCCTTACAAGAAAAATACATTACCATGTGAAATTGTTGTCTTGAAGAGGAAATGTTCTTCAAGCTTCCTCTCCTTTCCTGTCTTATTGTTATGTTTTTCTCACGATTTGCTGTGATCAAACATAAAAGAGTTTGAGGACAGTAGTTAAGACCTGATGGTCGAGATGGTCATGGTCAGCATCCACGGAAAGCAGACCCAGAAGATCTTCTGAAGATTATAAGGTGCTGGTGACCTTGGCAGTAGGCCTGCAGGAAAGATAATCTAACGCCACCAAGATGTCTGGAATCGCCTCATGAGTTTTCCCAGCAGTGTGCCTGAGGCCTGCAGGTCTTACTCTAATTCACTGGAGAGAATTAGAACTGATCCTCATCAAAGGAACATTTCCCCCTGCAGGCTATAAAAAGCCCCAACTCTCCCTCTTTCTTCATCTGAGTCCAACGTATTCTGCAGGACTGGTGCGTGCTTGCTGGGACAAGGTACATGACCTGCTCCTAAAATTTCTTTTCTCTCTCTTTTTTTTTTTATTTGAGCCAAATTAGAGGAGAGAGGAGAGAACAAGAGAGAAACTGTTTGAGAAAGGACCAGGACAGTTAAAACTGAGGTTTGGATTCCATCTTCAAAATTTCTTGGAAGCAGCCTTGTAGCCCCTTGCCGCAAAGTTTGCTTTACAAAATCCTTCTTCTCAGAGTCGTAACTCTGTCAAATTTGAGCATACAGTCATGATGCTCATGTTTTTCAATTCATTGTGACTTTCTGAAAGAAAAAACTTCCATGAATCATCAGGACATAATACTTTAAGAAATTCTAATAAAACATTTGTTCAAAAGAACATCTGTTTTAATTCCTTCGAGGGTCCAGTGTTTAAAATTTAGGGGATCTGTTGTCTGCAATGTTGCACTATTCTGTTTCTACAGAAGTCCAGAAGGGACTAGCCAAACACTGGCTCTAGATAGTTTTTTTTGTTTGTTTGTTTTTGTTTTTGTGTGTGTGTGTGTGTGTGTGTGTGTGTGTGTGTGTGTGTATGAATTTTGCAGAGAGGAGAGGGTGAGCAAATAGATATTCAGTTAGTTGCAATCTGCAACCTTGCCATTAGATGTCACCAAATCCTACACAGTGACTGGACCTTCTAGGGTGGGTCATTCTGGGTCATTCTTAATGATAATAATTGTGCAAAACTGTGTTTCTGCAGAAAACGGTTTCTTAGACATTGATTGTACCATAAAAAAATCTCAATCTGTTTTAACCCTAATCTTACAAGGCATGATGTAAACTGCAAGGTAAGACCAAGAAAAAAGAAAGTACTGTCAAAATTTGTTAATATTGGCCTTTTACATGTTAAAATTATACACTGTCACTGTATTTTATTGATCTGATTGATTTAATCAGTGGTATTACTTAGACTTGAGCTGTCATCAATGTGATTCTTATCTTGATGGAACACGGACACCAATCTATCAAATAAAATACAGATATTTTTGATGTGGAAAAGAACAGGGATAAGAATCAAAGATTTTTATATAGTGTAAGAAAAAGTTTATAAAAACTACAACCACCCAGTGTCTTCTAAAAATAAAAATCCATGGCATGCCTGGCTAATACATGCACTGTAGTGACTCTGCTAAAAGTCTGCAAATAAAAAGAGAAAAAACTAATAAGCCAACCTAGTGAAAGAGTTCACAAAGTATGATTCTTATATATAAACATCGCTCTTTTTGTGCAGCATTTGTAGGTCAAACACGGAAAAGCTGCATTGTAATCCACAGAAACTTCTGCACGCGGTTACCGTCTGTTTATCATGTTTGCCAGACCTGTGATCTTTGAGCACATCTGACAAAGCTTTGATATGTCAAAACTGTCGATTTCCTTAAACACTTACATCACATGATTCTTCCCCATCCAAACACGAGTCCATGCAATGTGATCCCATGAGACCGATTACCTCGCAGGTTAAACTCTTAAAGTTTAAAAGTCGCCTAAAGTCATTAAATCAGCCATGTAATCTCAGGTCATTATTGTCATTTTAGGTTTACTGCTATGCACTCACATGATGAAATATGTTTGTCTTCCTCTTTTTAAATGATAAAGACATCAGTAATTAAGCTTTTGCTGCTTTACTGTGTCACTGCTTGTTACAATGATGAATAAATGCTGTGATTTGAAAGAAATATGAGCCTCATACATGTTTGTTTTTGTTAGAAGGATCGACAGTTTACCTGTAGGTCAGACTGAATAGATTTTAAACTGGCTGTTGGGGCTTTTAGATCCATAACCCACGTTACTGAGCCCTTTAGGCAGACCTCAACTGCAGGATTGATATCTGCAAAGAGCAGGAAATGACTCGGCAGGTGGCAAACATGTAAGAAAGGTCAGGGGAAGGAATTGGGGTTGGGAACAAAAGGCCACCTTGACTCTCTACAATAATCCTGTCTACATTTTGGAAGTTTATGCAGGTGGAAAGAGTCTTTGCCCCTATATGCTTTGAGTAAACGGCGAAGGGCTGAGTATATGTAGGAAAGCCCTTTCCAAATATACAAAGAGATGCATTTTCAGCTCCCTGCATACCGGGCATGGGGCGCCACAGACCTGAGCGGCCTGTCATGCACGTTAGCTGCAGGCCAGCAGTGATCAGTGGCCAGCTTTCACTCACACCAGCCTCAAAGACATTGCAAATAAACAGAGGCAAGAGGAGAGAAGAGAGGCCTGGGAGAAATCATGGTGGAGCACAATAAGCAAAAGGAGGAGTTCAGCAGTGAGGGTAAATGATGAAGGGATGATGGAAGATGCAGGCAGAACTGGAAGAACTGAAAGGATGCAATCAAAGGGGGAGACAATAATAAAACAAATCAACAAACACTGGCATCCCAGGAGTGTGTGACCCATTATGGATGGGTTTTCTTTTGTTTGTTGATAACCCTTAGAGTAACGTATTGTTTACCCGTCTTACCGCATGGCACCGCTTATTACACATGGCATTTGCTAAAAATGTGCTGATGGGGGACTTCAACAGAGAACAAAAGGTAGAGGAGAGTTCAGAGTGTTGCCATTGTTAGTTTAGCATCTGGCTAACCGAGGCGTAGCCTTTCAGCACATGTTTATCTGTTTTTTTAAACTTTTGCTGCGCTTAAATTCACAGTATTGGTGCAGCATGAATGACCAAGTGTTCACCTTGTTGCTGTAGGTCTTTAAGACCTCCAAGAGTCAACATAATCATTTAATCTCAGACCTTAATCTCTGTGCCTTTCAACTACCTGATATCCATGTACCTCCTCTGCAGCTTCTGTGCAGCAGCTACAGAGGACTCCACTGATGTCATATCACTTTTATCACTGTTTTCCCTCTAAGGATGGGGCCCTGAGCACTACATGGCTGAATAGAGTCCATTCTTTATTTTTGTTGACCTAATATTACCAGTAGACCTCCCTCACTGTAACAGAACGTGCATCTCTCTGCTCTTTGTCGCCCTTGTGTCTCTTTCTTGCATAAGCTCTGCACAGCCACCGCTGTGCACACAGACATTAATGCCTCAAGTCTCTCGTCTCAGGTAGAATAATATTATCTCAGTCAAGTTTCTGTCGCTCATACGATCTTTAGCGTGGGACTGTAAGTTAACCATGTCCAGACTGTGCTGCTACTTAAGAGGCTCTCTCTCTTGCTCAGACTGCACCGCAGGTCATAATTAACCTGAGACAAAGCACTGACCTGTGACAAATAGACTGTAACATTACACTCTTCTACACTGCTCAACATAGCACAGTCTTGCACGACACGACGTGGCCCAGTACAGTGTGATGAAGACAGAGGGTCCTGCTGAACAAATCTGGCCTGAGGCAAAGAGAGAACATTCTAGGGAAATATGTAGACATACAGTTTGAGAGAAAAATCCCCGAAACTTCAAGGGAATAACCTTTGAATGATATTAAGTGCTCTTCCCCACAGCCAGGATGATGTGGATGACATCATCCTGTATTTGTGTGTTATGGTTATTTATACTGCAGCTGCATTGAGGATTAGTTGGAACACCTCAAGGACAGCTGTCCGGTCAGCTGGCTATACAATGAGTCATTTGTGTATTAAAGGGACAGTTGGCCACATTTTATGTTGATGTCTAATCAGGGTTGTTGGTCAAATGTAGTTACTTGAAGCAATAAATTCTTCATTGCATCCTATATTGACAGAGAAAGCTGAGTTCTGTAAAAGCTGTTCCTCTTCTGACACCTGTAAAGTCATTGGTCCAAAGGAAGAACTACAAGCTACTTCAGCTGGAATGTATTTACGCTTTAAAAAAGAAAGAAAAAATACTAGGACTGTTTTTGAAAACACTTACTGCACAATAAACACTAGGCACTGCATACTGTACCAAAGGAGTATGTCATCTGTTCACACTGCAAGACTGCAACACGCAGGCAGGTTAACCAAAATGCATTTTGCACAAACCGGCAGCAGTAAGTAAGTTTTATCCCCCCCCACCCGTTTAAACTTTATCCAAAATACCTGGCCAGGTTATAGCTGTGATATCGTAGTCCATTGCATTGTGAGAAACAGTATGGCGAAGTGGATTGGTCGGATGCATTCTGGCGATTTCCCCTGAAGTACAGACCTACATCTGGGAACTTTTTGTAGATTTTGTTTTTGTTTACATACAGCATACTGCATAGTGCGTTTTGACCAAATAAGTGCAAAATGCTAGTATAGTATGCGGTTTCAAAAACAACCTAGTTCTCTTCACTTGTGCTTTGCTCTGTGATGTTGAATTCAAAATTTCGCATGCAGTCCTGAAAATGATCTACGATCCTGCAAGGAGAACAAGTCAGCTCTCTTGGTCAGTATACAGAAGATAGAACAGAGGAATCAATTGCTGAAATCAGCAGCTGTACATACAATTGCACTGACTGGACATCGAAGTAATGATTTTTCTCTTCAAGAACCCCAACCCTGTGCAATCTATTGAATTCTAGCGCAACAGCCCTGCAAAATGATGTTTATATGCGATGATGAAGTTACAGTAATGGTTTTATCTGCTAATAGGCCAAATAAATTAAAGTCCATCAGGTGCAACGATAAACACAAGTCACATATTACTTGTAGCAAAAATTATGTCAATCATCAGCATAAGTCAATTGCTATTTTCTACACCTGTCATATTCTTGCTTGTCTCAGCCTGTTCTTACCTGCTGAGGCAGTTTATTTCATTGGTATATGTAGTCAGATTGTTTGAAATGTTTCCCTCAACACAAAAAATAATTTGTCAGGAATATATCTGCTATTTGGACAAAAATTGCCTGACAGTGCTGTACTTC
>JAQFJA010000026.1:10862904-10876164 GCA_029874485.1 Naso brachycentron | reverse complement strand
ATGTGTTTTCTGCAATATAAGTGTAAATTGAAAATGTTCTGCATTGTGTATAGTTAGTGATAGGTGACATATTTGTGGTTAAGGGAGAAAGATCCCTCCTAATTGTATCTTATTATAAATTGCAAAGCAGCTTGAAATTGCACTATAATATTAGTGAAATGTATTTGAAATGAATTCTTACAGCTTTTTTTAATGTCTCTATTTACTTGATTTTATTTAACATTAAGTGCTTAATTTTGCACAGAATCAGATCTAAAGTTTTATAGTCTGTGGGGCCAAAGTGATTTGATTTTAGAATCCCAAATCTGTTGTGTACCTTTATTTTAAATGGATAAGCCAGTAATTCTTTTTAATGTATTTATCAAAAACCAGCAAAATGTTAGTCAGTGTCTCTAAACCGTCTGACTTCCCCGGCCTGTTAGTGGGTCTCCTCTTCAGTCCCATTAGAATCTGACTGAAGACATAAATATTTAGACGCAGGTCCAAATCATATAGTTCTATATTTAGAAAGGATCCGTCATTTCCTATAACAGCTCAGCACTGTAGAGTTTAGCAAACATTCTCAGACAGGGAGTTAAAATTGTATTTGCCAGGTTTGATTATTGGTTGTGATTATTTATGGCAGCATGACGGTGTCTGTGGGATCGACCCAGTGTGCCAGTGTGGCTCTCTGATGTGTTTTTAATAGTTTTTGGACAACAATGCTGTTATTTTTTTCTTTTCATGGAATTGTTTGACAATAAAAGAAACATATAAAATCACCAGACTTTTCCCAAATCCTCTTATTCTCTTTACTTTGTTGATTAGCAGAGATTAAGGAAATCCTTCTCAGTTCTTCTGCAATTCCATCAGACGATCACTGGGGCGAGTAAATGTTTGTGTTTTTATCATGTTGGTATTTGTAGCCACTTGGTCTTTTTGAGGATCATCTTAACAGGAATTCTTGCTGTTTTTCCCAACATGGGAAACTCACTGGCTGCTCGCTGTTTGCAGCAGGATTGTTTCTATCTGAGAAGGGTGATGTTGTCCTGTTTAGGTTGTCTGTCTTCTTGTTTATTTTTATGTCCTCGTGTTGCAGCCTGGGTTTCTGTGCGGGGGTAGGTGGCATGGACAGGCTGTTGCTTCATCCTCTCGCAAAGGACAAGCTTTTACAAGACCAGAGGGTTTTCCCCTTTCTATCAGAGAAACAAATAAGAGTTCAGAAAAGAAACAGAAACACAAACTTGAATAACAGGAAAAAGGGCAGACGAAGTTGTTGAGCAACTGTCGCCTCGTCTCTGTCAACTTTTCTTTTTTTCCCTGTTTGGTCTTTTGCTTTCCCTTTCTGTTTACTCCTATCTTCCTCTCTGATATCATGTCCCTGTCTTTCTCATTAGTCTCCACACTCTCACACACCTGTCTCAAGTTCAATGGTTAAAGCTGGTCTTACTGCTTGACTCTGGAGGGTGCAGCTTGTTTACCCATCTGTCTGGCCCAAGAGGTCCTTGTCCTGGCGTCTAGACACAGCTCAACTTGAATGACTTAGTCTTCATGCCTCATAAACCCGACACCTCTCTCGTCTCCTTTCCCTTACGCCTTAGTGACTCGACCTCATGCAGTTTTTCACTCCTTTGTCGACTCCTCTCATCCCAAAAAATGCACTCTCTTCAGAGACTTGCGTAGATTCTGGTCACATTAGTGGTACTTTTTGTGTGTTTAGCTAGTAATAAAACACCACAACTGTTCCGTTTTCAGGGGGAGTCTGTTTTCAATCTTGAATTTATGTTGATCTTCAGTGTTGCATCCATGCTGATGAGCTGTCATGCACATGAAGTTCAGTGGCGTCGCTCCAAATCGTGACAAAAGCCCTGTTCGCACAAGAGTAATATTATCAGGGGACCTTATGTCATTTACAAATCAACCCCCACTTCAGCGTTTTCATGCCGTGCATTCGCACGCAAAGCCTGTATTTTATTCAAATGTAGTCACATTATTCTCAAGATATGTGGATTCATTTCTAAATGACAGGAGGAATGAGCCTCATGAATTTGCATGCTGTAGAAGCTTCTATTTATAATAACAGTGCAGCCTCCATGTTTTTAGATCGGGACAGAGACAGAAAAGTGCAAGCAAAGCAAAAATACAACCACCCAATTACTGAGGTGTTTTGCAAAGGACTGTGTTTTCACATTTGAATTTGTAGACATGGCAGATTCTCGTTGGAGTACGATTACGGATGACCTCTGCAGTTTTACAAGCTACAAGAGATCTCAGGGTAAAACTTGTCCTGTGCGAATGGGGCTACAGACTGTAACAAACCGTATCAGCATCAGGATTGGCTTTAAATTTAATTAAGACACATTAAAAACAATCTCCAGTATAAAAGCTTTTAATGGCAATATGATATATTCACTTTGTAGGGGTTTTTCTGGTTTATTAGTGCCAGAAGGTTTTTTTTTTTTTTTGTAAGAATATTCCATTAAAATCAAGACCTCTAACAATGAGAAAAGTCCTTTGATCATTACTGTCGTTTTTGGTTACAGTACGTATGAAAAGCAGATACTTTTTGCTGCTGAGACTCAACATTAGAGCATTTCAATCAGATCTGAAAGACTGCCCTCGGAGAAAACTCAGAGGCATCTTTTTTTTTCATGCCAGCACACCCGACCTTACCCCCTGCCTGTTTGTCCTCCATGTCACACACCCATGTCTTCTTAGGAAACGAAGTCTGGCCATGGCTTCATGTCCTAATGCAAAACATGAGCCATTATCCAGAAGTCTGTTTATCATAACGGGTTCACCACAATCTCCACTGGCAACAGCTCTAATGAGCTTGTTCTGTACCATATTTAGGTGGTTAATTACACTCATCATCTAACAAACCACATTGCATGTGCAAGATTTTTGTCGCGAACTGCTGTTGCGAGGAATTGATTGCTGTACAAACCGGGGGTCACCATAACTCACACATGCAGTGCTGCTTCATGTCATTCAATGAGTGTACAATTTAATTTCTAATGACATGTTTCTCTCTTTCTGTTGCAGGGCCTCCAGTAAGTACAATTCCATCTCATTCAGGTAGTATTAAAATTTACTAACAAGTTACTGAACAGAGAGCTGCTAATGTGATTCACCTTGGCTTTAAACATGCACACACACACACACATTTATTATCCTTCACTGTACAAACTATAGTTTTCTCCCACAGCAATAAAACATGAACATGGACACACATACTGTCTCAGTTTCACTCACACATGTGCATCCACAGAGCACGGCAATAAATGGACCACCTGGAACTGTGGGTGGGTGCATGTGTGAGTGTGTGTGTGTGTGTTTGTGTGTGTTTTGGTGATGGGTAGGAAGCAGCAAGTCATTCTTCTCTGTGGGACTATAACTCCTGCTGACACTCGGACTCACACACAAACACACAAACACATAAAACAGCCGATAAAACACACACATATCTAAAGTTATATACTAGCATCAGACTGCAGCTTTCGTCACGTTTATATATTTTTACTTTCGTTCAGAGAGATAGAGGTGAAGGATTGATTTCATTGTTTTTGGTCACATGTGGCACAGATCAGATATGAAGAGAAGCAAATGATCTGAAACAAACCATAACACTTTTTTCCGGAGACATCGAAACGGAACAGCTTGTCCGGATGACATTTTTAAAATCCAGGGCACGGTTTTATGGGAGAAAACTGTGTGGGCAGCTGGTTTACACTAAGTGTGAATGAAACGAGTATAATTCCTTTTCCTGAACTCACTAAAACTAAAAGTCCAGCTTCCAGGACATAAAGTCAAAGGGGAGGTGTGGCATTGCGGAGTCACCAGCTACTGCATGAAAGTACCAATCTGTTAGTACAATTAGTGTGAGTCAAATTTGTCAGCTGTACTAATTAAATAAAACCAGTCAAAACTGGACCACGATCCTGTGTATCATTTGATACTTGTCTCCTTTATAATGAAGTGTGCCAGATCATGTGATGAGTTAATATATATAGGTCTACAGCGTGTTGTGTGCAGCTGTTGGTTTCTGTTCTAACCTGTCTCAATGCTTCATGCTTTAATCTCTAACCTCACCAGGGCAAATCTGGACGGGATGGATACCCGGTAAATTTGATTTGTTATTTATCCTGTCACTCTTCAATTCACCCAATCAAGTCTTTATTGTCTCTGGGTTTTTTCCAGTTCATCAGCCTTTTCCTTCTTTTTCTTTTTTTGCTCTCTTTGAAGAAATTACAATCACTCCAATCGTTGCCTTTCTTCTTGCCTTTTTACGCTTCAGCATTCACCAGTGATGTGTCCTGCCCCATGACTGAGACGAGACTCAAATACAAAGATATTTGTATTTAAACACAAGCAGACATAGCATGCCCAGAGTGGTGAGATGAGGTCCAAAGTCTTTAATTTGCCGACGACGGAAACGACTTTATACAATACAACTTACTGGCGGCATAAAACATTCAAATAAAACAAATTTAGTGCACATGTGAAAATGAGTAAACATGAAGAGCAGTAAACATAAAGATAAGATAGTATGTTTGAACCACAAGAGCATAAACCATACCAATGAAATGTGAAAAATTCATCCACAAGGCGCAAATCACAGCCTCCAGTTCTCAAATGTGGTTCACTTGTGTTTGAATAGAGTCACTGTGAACATCCAGAACTGCTGAGTGCAGAGCAAATCACCAATTTCCACCACAGAGGCACATTGAGTTATCCAGAGATATAGCGGCCTCTTGTGGCCTGTCAGACCAGTGACTCTCTCCGGCCGATGGCTCTCTTGATTTGCGGTTCAGCCGTTGTCAAATTCTCGTCATCTCACTCAGACACCCTCATCATTTAAGGTGAGGACAGATGATGCTCAGTTCACATAAAGCATTAGCATGTGCAGGGTCCATGTGTGAGCATGTAACATGCTCTGTGTGACCTCCTCTGTCTGGTTGTCATGGCGACCAGCAGCAGTCGCCCTGGCGTCATGTTGAAGGTGTCTATATGTCCGCTGTCTCTCTGGGAATTTTCTTGGGAAGTCCATAACCCGTGAGGCTCGCTCCCTGTCTGCCTGGCACTGCGCAGCCCTCCTGACGGGAAATGCCTGCTGCTAATCACACACAGGTGGACTGTACACACAGAGAAGTGTGTGTACATTTGTACTTGTTTGCCTGGGGCTCTCTCCATCTTTGTCACTGTCTTCACTGGAAATCTCAAAGTTGTGGCACATGTTTTTAACTTTAAAATACCTCCTTAATCAAATGATGCATTGTATTACTTTAAAGCTGCATAATCTGGGGAACCCCTCCCAGTCTAGTAAGCTTAATCAAGTCAATCCTCGACCTCTATTATTACAAAGATCAAACAATATTACAACTGGGGGAGCTCTGTTCACTAAGTGTTAGAGACAGCTCACTCTGATGATGCGCATGTGCAGGTATGATGACCGAGGAGGCTGCGTGTATGAAGTTACAGTGACACAACCATAGATTAATCATTCTGACAATTAACATGGACAGCACATTATTTCAAACAGCAGCAAGAGAGATGGTCAAGTTTCAAAAGCTGCAGATTAAAAAGAGCCGTTCTTCCTGTTGGGCAGAAATGTTTTTGCGTCTGTGTCCATATGTGCAGATGTGTGCAGATGTGTGTGAACTCCATCCAGCCACCCATACAGTAGTTTATGTCAACCCCCAAAACAAAGACCAAGCCAGTGGAAGTGGTCAGAGGGTGTGTGTGTGTTTGTGTGTGTGAGTGTGTGTGTGTGTGTTAGAGAGAGACACAGTAACATCTCTAACAGTCTGCTCATATGGAGAGGGCATGCACACACTGATGAATCAAGTCAGTTCCAGGCAGCACTGCAGTGCTTATTTGTGTTGTGCCAGTGGCTCGTGCTGCCAACACATTTTGCTTTATTTATTTTCACATCGTTAAAACAAACAGTTTGATCACTTTCCAGCTCTTTTTCCGCGCCCACATTCATCCTTATTATGTCCAATTCAAGCCTCAGCAGGCGGGGGATTTATAATATGCAACATTTCCACTGTAAAATGCCTAAAAACAACTTTATCTTTGTAATATATTTTGTTGAGCTGTAAACTTACATTATCCAAAATGTTTCCAACAATGTTCACACCTAGCGAAATCTAAAACTTTATTTATGGTAACAGTGCATTTAAGTCAGAGAGTGAGAAAGGAAGTCTGCAAATATGACTTGTGAATAAAATATACATTTAATAAATTACCTCGTCCAATGGCTTTTAATCTGCAGTGGTGGATTTTTGACAATGAAATAAACAAATCCCATGATCACATGCTACTATTTTATTGTGTTGTTTTTTCATACTGTATTTAAATTCTACATATCTTTTATTGTCAAGCACCTTGTATAGCTTAAATAAAATAAATAAAGTTGAATGGAATTGATTTGAAAAAAATCCCACGATCACACACTACATCACAATGTCATGAAACTACATCTTTCACTGTGATTGGTTGATTTAGAGCCCTCTAGTGGCAGAAATTACATATTGCACGTTGAAGTCTGGGAACGTTCACATAAACACATCACAGAATGAACACAACAATTTCAGTAGTGAGAAGTAATTAAATACATTTAAATTACTGTACTCAGTATTTTCTGTTGTCTGCTACTTTTACTCCATTACATGTATTTGGTAACTTTAGTTTGACGATACAGGTTAAATAACGTAAAATACAATCAAGCGATAATGTGTAATTAAGTCACATTAACATAATGAGTACTTTTACTTCAGGAACAACTTTGATGCTAAAACCTCTGTGTTTTTATTTTTACTTTTAATGATTTATTGAACTTTTACTTGTAACTGAGTTTCTCTATAATGTGGTATTGATAGTTATGCTTCTAAATACATCTAAACATATATTGGATAAGCCGTGTGTTTGCCAGTGTGTGTCTTCATGCATGTCATGCTCTTCAGGTGGCGCACACATGTCTCATGCACAGACTAATGCATGCAGCAGTCCACTCCATTGAAGCATAACTAATATGATAAACAGTGTTAATTTATGTGTATCTCAAGCATAACACTGTAACAAGTGCGTGCGTGCTGATGTATGTTTTCTCTCCTCATGTAACCCCGGCTACTTCCTCCTCTCATAAATCACAGGCGAGGGGTTTGAGTTTCAGAAAGGAACCTTCCCGCTGTCAAACAATCAAAGTCAGACTGACAGAACAGAGCAGAGGCATAAACACACACACACACACCACTTGATTATTCATATGCATAGTCATTAGCGTGCCCAGCCACTAGCGTGTTTATGTGAAAGTGCCAGTCTGTGACAGGCAGCAGAGACAGGCCAAGGCCTTTATTGTTCAGACTTCCAGCCTCTGAACGCAGATTAAAGCCAGACAATCACACAACAACATGTCAGTAATTTTCTGTCCCAAACACACAGCACTCTGGTATGCTTTATTGTGCTCTTAGGTTCTGCATGCAGGCACCATTGTTTTTAAAGAAGCAAATGTCATGTCACAGATTATGTTGGCGCAGTTCAACATACTGCAGAGTTTGACCTTTTGGCGACATAAAAGAAAGCGAAAATGAGAAGGGACTGAAAAATATCCAAAAGAGGGTTTGTGGGTCACTGCAAGAGAGAAACACCTTAGTGTTCAGTGTGTGAATCTAGCTGAGACGTCCGCTTTGATGTGCAGACACCAAGTTTTCATGCCGCATCCTCAGCAATTACACCATGCAGGATAATTACCAGTCTGCACCTTAGGAAGTCCAATAAAGACAGTAAAGACACCCCTCGCCCTGTTTCATTGGGATTAAGACAAGCACAAACACACATATGCATGTATGAGCATGCACACACACTCACACAATCGCAGACACAGACGTACGCCCTCCTGCAGGCCAAGTTATTTTCCAGAAATGTGTTTAAAAGCCATCTAATTGGTGGGAATGCTAAGTCGAAGCTTTTTTTTTTTTCTGTGTGCTTGGTGATGCTGCGGGACTGGATGGTGCTGCAGAGGAGAAAATACACACAAAGAACCTCAAACACATAATATGGCATTATTTCTTTTTCCCCACATTCACTTGAGGCTTTGGTGGTAATCTCAAGCCCTTTTTCACACTTTTTTTTCAACAGTAATCTCACTTTTTTCCTGCTGTGCTCCTCTATTTGTCTTCTATCATTTTTTATTCTCCTGCCTGATCCATTTGTGGTACTAGATGAAGAGATTTTTTTGCAGTCTGCTTTAGTGGTTTTTTTTAGTCTGCAGTTTTTGCAGACTGACAAGAAAGTACATTGAGGGTCACAAATCAAAATGTAATTTCCCCTGGTTCCTGTGTTTCTGCCTCTATTGGTCCATTTTGGCTTCTATTAAAAGTTCCTTCTGACCTACGTTGCGGTTTAAGTCGGCCTCAAATATTTCAAAGCATTTCATCTTATCAGTCATGAAGGAGCTTCCTCAACTGCTTTACTGTTGACTGAATTACAAAAGGTCATACAGGTTACAGCATCTATATGCAGACTGTCAGCTGACGGATAAGATACTGGGTTATACTGAGAATGAACTCCCTCGTTCTCTCTCACACACACACACAAAGGAAGAGACACACACAGCATTTGTACCTACGGTTCACAGGCCACTGTTTGGCTTATTAGCAGCCATAAATCAGTCTGTTTTTGCTGCGGTTCAGACTTTACAGCAGCTGATGACCTCAGCTCATACACCTCCTCTATTCATCCTGACGAGTCCTGAAGGAGCCGGGCTCTGATAAACGCTGCCAGATGCAGAGATATCACTACACACATGCACACACTTGGGCACATGTGTATGCGTAGATGCAGAGGCACGAGCACAAGGTAAAATACACAGGGACGTTTGCAGGCTTATTCAAATTCACACGTGCTGCATGACATGACAAACACATCGTACTGCAACCTAATGGAGTGGTGAAACTACAACCTGTCCTCTACTGTATGTAGCATCCCTTGAAGGAAATACAGATCATTACATCCTCACTGTTCACACTCCTAAGTGGAGACAGTCATCGGGAAGCTACTCCCATTTGATCGGTTCCAGTCATTTGTTCTCCCTCAGTCTCAGTACCTATGCTGATCTCACAAACTTAATCAAAAAGACATCAGGAGCCTCAAAGGGTTTTTCCCCCCGACTTTTGACAAATCTTTTTCAACCACTTACGTTTTTGAAGAGAGTTATAGCAATGCCGACATATCACAGGCCAAAAGAGGGGAATCAAATGATGAGTTAAACTATTAATAAGAGCAGTTCAAAGTATCTTTCCTCTTTCCTTATGTGTCTACTGTCTATCAAAACAGCAGCATTGACTCTGTGGTAGGTTTTCACAAGGAGACTCAAGGCCTTAAAGCACCCTCGGGGCTGGTAAAGCAGAGAGATGAAGAGAAAAGACCTTCTGTCTCCACAAAGGACAATTGCTAGTGGTGGATTCCAGTCAATGGAGCCACCACGACTGCAGGTTGAACAACCCGTAGGTCAAGAGACCCTGTAAAAACTGTTAGCTTAACATCAAGCATGGTTGTTAAGGAGGAAGTCAGCATTAGCTTTTACCACATACAACACATTTAAGTGGTTTTTTAGAAAGTTTGATCCAAGAGCTAACTGTTTCTTTTTCTTTAAGTAGGGATCTAAAGGTTTGTGTCTTTGAACTGAGCATTGCATTGCAGGGGAGGTTCAGTGACTGCTCGGCTGTTTTTATGGAAGTAAACAAAGAGTCAACTTCAACTGCTGTTGTAGCACATGGTTGACGTTGGATACGAGCTTTAAACTGCCTGTCGGATTATCTAGTCCCCACAAACGCAGAGAGACATGGTAGATGTGGGCTTGTATGGAGGATTAATCCAGCTGGACCAAATCCGCTCACTGTCAATCATGTCAGACCACACGTTATAAATTGTAGAATAGCTATAAACCACAACCACCTAAAAACGTCTTAATATCTGAGTCTTATGTGTGCAAACAAACATACAGAAAGTTAAATGGGGCAGGATATACATAGATTGGTATAAATCCTTTTGTCTTTTTCCTACTTTCCCGTCCTTTGTATTCCAATAAATGCAGCTGTTTCTCTCTGCCCACCAAGCCTGCTTTTTACTGTGCTCCCTTTATATGTTTGTCTTGCTAAAACCACTAACTGTTTTTCCTTAGCTTAGCTGAGATCATTTACACTGTTTCCTAAGAAATACAGAGACAAGACTGAAACATTATGATACACTAATATATAACAGCTGGTTTATGATATTTTGGAGGGAGAAAACACTTCTGTCTGTGGATCTAAAACAAATAGTCTTCACATGGTCTTAATCATCGTCTTCATTCTCAGCAGATTTACTGTAGATATTTCTGAGGACAGTCACTGATGGTCCAGTGTGTATGATTTAGGAGGATCAATTTGTAGAATATGGCAGAAATGCATGTAAATGTGTGTACAGTCACCTGAAAATAATAATCACTGTGTTGTCATTTCCTTAGAATGAGCCTCTTATGTCCACAGAGGGAGTACGACCTCTTTTATGGAGTCCTCCACCGCCGCGTTTCTACAGTAGCCCAGAATGAACAAACCAAACACTGGCTCTAAAGAGAGCCTTTTGCATTTTTCATAAATTTTGCAGACACCGTATTTTCTCCAGCATGCTTGGAAGGGGAGGGTGAGTGGAGGGATATTCAGTCTGGTGCAATCTGCAACCACCACCACTAGGAGGCACTAAATCCTACACACTGGATTTCTAAAGGATTATTTTTACATTTTAGAAACCCCACCTAAGCATTTCACTTTTTTGCTTTGAGTCTGATGAGAAGATTGAACTCACTCTGATGTCTATACGTTAAATGTGAAGTAAGAGACTGTGGAATCATTGCTAAAAGTGGAAATGGGGAAACAGCACAAATCTCATCTGAGCACCTTTGAAATTTGCTAATTAACACGTATCTTAGCATATCTTTTTTCTTGTTTGTTCAATCTGTACAAAAACTGTGAAAAAAATATTGGGGTTGGGGTTTTATGTGGTTTTGTGTCAAAGAATTTCTTTGCTAGCCCCAGTGATCAGCTAAGCTAACTGTTCTGTGGCTGTAGCTCCACATGAGAGATGTGTCAGCTGCCTAATCTGTGCTTTAGGGGGAAAAAAAACTATTATTAAGCGGTTAACTATAACTATTCATTTACGTGGCTTTAATAAATTCGTATTTTTGTCTTTTCATACTTAACACTCTATTTGTCTTTCAACAGGGTCCACTTGGCTTGGATGGAAAACCAGTGAGTAGTCCTATAATCCAAACATGCTTTAAAACATGCTTAAAGTGAGTGACAGGAGTTTAATTTAACTTTATTTCTCCTCTCAGGGTTTACCAGGTCCCAAGGGAAGCCAGGTACACCACCACACACCTGTTATCATCTGCTGCTTTTCTAATAGCCTGACACATATCAATTACACTGAATTCCTACTCAAAGATGTATTAACAATGAATCCACGTGGGTATTTGGCCTGTAAGACAGGTGATGGTTTGCTGAACTTCATCAATCATTTTTACTGTTCCTCGGGGAATGTCACATGTGAGTAAAAAGCACAAGGTAGCCATCTTGTTTCTCGATCCACCTTGTAAGTCCTCCCAAGGCTCATGGCTATGGGAGTCATGGCTTAACTGAAATCTCCTTTGCACCTCCCCTCTGAGTCCCATCCATCACCTTTCCCCCGAAACCCCCCCGCCCTCCTGGACCCACCCAGGTGTAGCATGGAAAGAGGCAAAGTGGTGCTAATAGATCACATACCAGCAGGAAAATAAGATAGAGAATAAAGTTTATAACCTCCACAGAGGCTCTTTAAAAAGCCATTACTTTACCCTTCACCACCTCTTCGTTCTGCTCCCTTTGACCACGAGAAGGATGAGTCATCTGCTTAAAACTAAGTTTCCTCACAGCATAACGAGAGCTATCTGAATAGCTCCTCTCCAAACACCATTAAGATGTTGTTTCCTGCAAAAGGAGACCTCAGTCTGGGTCTGTCTTTTAAGAGGACTCTCCCCATCACAGAGTGCCTGCTGTAAAACCCCAGCAGGTGTGACACAGACCTCAGAGTCAGTTAAGTACCAAAGGGACGTGAGGTGAGATGAAAACAGCAGAATAACTGATGTGTTGATAGAGGACGGACAGGGAAGAGAAAAGACAGAGGGAAGTTTGAGTACATGATCATGAACTAAAAAATTAATATAAGAACAAAGTTACAAAGGTTTGTGTACAATAATTTTAAAAAGTACGTTTTGATAAAGATGCTTGCAGACACATCCTGTGGCTGTTCATAGTGGATCAGTATAGTTTAGATAAAAAGCTCTGGAAAACTTCCAGTAAGTGGAACCTGCTGTAAGATTGTATTTATTTCATTGCTGTTTCCAAGGTTTTTAAGCTTGAAAAAAAAATGTTCTGCAAACTTTTAAAACTGCATAAATAATGTGCAGTAGGTTTTTATTTGAAGACTTTAAATGTCAAGCTAAATACAAATGTGACATGACTTTTTTATATTTACATAAAAGCTGCTGCAAACATTGAGACTAAATGGTCTTTATTTTTATTCCATCAGATACTGTTTCTGCCAATAACACTACAGCTATTAAAACAAGAAAAAACTACAAAATGCAAATCAAAGGCTAAACATTTAATGTCATGTTAATATAAATTATGAAACAGGAAAAAATCACCGAACTTACTCAGTAGAATAAAAAAAAAAAAAACACACATCATGCTGTCAGATTTCTTCTCTCACGTTTTTCCAACTTTTAATTGAAGCTTTATGGTGTTTCCACAGTGAAAAAATATCCAAACACTAGACTTTTTTGTGGCTGCACCACTGAGTCAGATGGATTTATTTTAAATGCAAATAAACAGTTCTTCATCCTTTTTTGCCTAAACAACCAGGGGAACTGGATTAAAGAGGCTAAATTAAAACAAAGATTTTCCAGCTGATAACTACACACACAGGAATAGTGGTCAGTGTGTCTTCGCTTGAACTAAGTCGCCGTCTCTCCTTTGCCTGACCTGAAGGAGAGAGCGGTGCAGGAGATAAGCTGCTGCCTGTCATCATGTGGCCAATCACATTAACAAACCGCTTATCCTCTGCACCAGAACCCCTTTCTCCGCTCCGCACTCCTGAACACGATCAGAGCTCCAGTCCAAGAAAAATGTCTGCCAGACAGAGGAAGACGTGAGGAAAGGGGGAACAAATTGGGGGGGGGGGGGGCTTCACGGCAGATGC
>JAQFJA010000026.1:10841483-10854347 GCA_029874485.1 Naso brachycentron | reverse complement strand
CATTGTCTAAAACACCCAAAAGCAGAAAAAACATCCTGAGAGATAAACCACAAATATTTCAGAGAGGCTCAAGAAATGTATGCTTCTTATTATATGGAGAATAGAAGAGCTTTGTTGGTAACAGTTTAGTTCAAGCCTGAGCTTAATAGAGGCATAATCATTATCAGTGCAAGGAAATAAGGGTTTAATCTTCCATTTGGAGGGCTTGGTAATATCATTTCCATAAGGGGTCTTGCTGTACCATGTTGCTCACCGCAACAAGGCAAACCATAATGCACCACGTCTGTAGAGATGAGAGGGTGCAGATGAAGTGTCACCATGTGGCTGTAGAGAAAATGCTGGGCCTATGCACCCCTCAGTGGTGAGCAAGGGCGTTAATGTGTTCTGTTTGATATGAACATGAGTGTGTAAGTTGTCAGAAAGGGACCATGTTCTGTCAGATGTTAATCACTGATGACAGGATATTCAATAGAAGGTGACGGTTCGGTCAAATAAAAAAAAAACACTATTAATTTTTAAAGCCTGTTTTTATTAACAAGTTCTCATGTGTGAGAGTGAGTTTGTCAGCATCCGTGTGTTTCACTTTCTGACTAAATAACAATCTGTTTTACTGGATGAGGACTGCTGCTACAAGCCAAATAAACTCCACTCTCCCTGTGTTAGCTTGCAACTAGCAAATTAAGCTAACAAGCTAAAGGTGGGAGAGTTTGATTGCTTTTGAATTTTGCAGAAAGGCTTTGTGCTTGTCATATCCGAAGCAGTTATAATCAGTCTTAATATACTAACATTTAATCAGGTGGCTACTTGTATGTAAAGGAAGCCACTTATAGTGATGACCCTCAGCTACAGATCATCAACCGAGTCTGCAGTTCTCCTTAGCTCATGTTTTGGCTTATTTTCTTACATTTTCAGCCCACAACTTTAAGGTTTTATTTGACTTTCATCACTTTATCAGATTGTTTTCACCTTTTTTGGCTGTTTGTGAAAAAAAAAAACAACCTGTAAACCCCACAGCAGGGAGATAAAGTTGGCAGCTAGCAGAGGAACCATTTAGTTAAAATGCAGAAGTTCCACAAGAGGCCAGCAAAATCAATTGTTTTCAGTGTTTGCTTCATCTCAAAGTGAGTTACACATGTCACATGTAAAAAATATAGACATTTAAGCCTGTCCTTAATAATTCTGATTGGTTTAAGAACTGCAGACAGTCTATAAGACTTGTTTCCACTTATTGCAAGATGGTTGAGGTTTCTGCCAGTTCTTTCACCTGCACCAACGCAGACAAACATGTGACTGAAGGCAATCCAAGACTAATGTCTGCTTGAAAATATTGCTTTGCTTTTCCATTATTAAAGAGATCCTTCTATTTTCCTCCTCTCATTCTTTTCTCTCTTTTTTTGGTTTCATCAGGGTGACCAAGGCCAGGCTGGACCCGCTGGTCCCCCAGGTCCCCCAGGTCCCCCGGGTCCCCGAGGCCCCCCTGGGAACACAGGAAAGGATGGGCCACGTGGGCCCGCTGGAGAGCCGGTAAGAGCTTCTCCTCATGTGTGCAAGTGCCAAACGTACACCCACTACACAGAACATTGCACCGAGACACACACACCACTTATGTGTCTCTTGTCTCTCCTCCATCATTCTCCCCCTTTTACTCACCCTCTAACAAAGGTTCACCATAAAGAATGCAGTCACTTAAACCTCTCAGTCTGCTCAGGGGTTACACCAATTGTGTTGACCTGGTAGGGTTCAAGCACAGAGTGTGACAGACTACAGATTATGTTTTTGTATGTATGTGGAAATTTGCATTAATACACATGTACTAAGAGGGAAAGGGTCCATGCAGTAAATTGCATTGCAGTGAAGCCATATTCTCATTCTTCTGGGTTTGCCAGTGAGCTGTGGCTCACCTAAAAGCTCCCAGAATAGCAACTCTGCTCCTGACCTCATCTGTTTTGTATAAGATAGTGGCCACAAAGTTCTCCAGCATGCCCCCATTCTCCCACCCTTCTACCACGACTGTATGGCTGTGCACCCCTGAAACAGATATGGCACTGCGGTGAGTTCACGGGCAGTTTGCCCGTCTCACCAAACAATAGTTGTGCTCTTTGCCTGAGGCAGTTTACATTTCTCAAAATTTACTTTTAGCTTCCCAGAGTTTAGTTCGTATGCAGCAGCCGCTCAGAGCTGTGGTTATAAGATGGAAGAGAGAGAAAAAGACTATGAAGGTAATTTTTGTTTATCTAACTGAAGGAATGAATGCTCTGTTAGCCTCAACTGGCACGGGACAGCGGAGGGATTCGACTGAAAAATGTTGGTTACAGTGTGGGTGAGAGCTTGCACAAAACTGACAAAAGAGAAAGCCAGAACAGCACAGAAAATGACTAAAAACAGACGGGTCAAAGAGAAGGGACCCATCCTGTAATCTAGTCAATTTCAAATATATTCTTCCAGTTGATTAAAAGGCGTTGCAAAACCCAAAACAGCAAAACAAGGCAGAGTGGCGCTAAGAGATGCTCCATGTTGTATGCAGATGTCTGATTGTGCTGAGCAGGAGAAAGTTAGCAAGCCTGCCAGCATGGGTGTCCCTTGTTTTTTATGTACATACAACTGCTGTGGTGGATAATATTTGAACATCAGCTTTATACATATCAAATGTCTCAAGGAATTTTATTTCAAGTAAATACAGCATCTTTTATAGCTGAAAAGGCAGCTGACATCTGAACTTCTCTTCATCCATCCTTTCCTCCAGTCAGGATAAAAGAAGTGCTAGAAATTATTTGCAACGGCGATTTGCTTCCCGCTGCTGTGCTGGAAAGATCAAAAGATGAGGTTGAGACAAGAGGGGTGAGAAGAGAGGTTAAACGGCTGCTGAAGCGACTGAGAATGGAAATAAAAGAGGACTGCATAGCTGTAGAGGAGATCACGGTGACAGTTTGTATGCGCTGGCGGAGAGCAAGAGGAAGGAAACCAGCTGGGAAACATCCAAGTAGCTTCTGCACATTATTGTAAAATATGAGGACAGAGTGGAAAGATAATAACCCCCAATTTATATCATGCATTTATTGCACTGCACTTAGCGACCACGTAAACACAACTACTTGATAGCAGCGTGTGTGTTTTTCTTTGTGTGTGAGAGAAAGAGAGAGACAGAGGTATCTTGCACAAGAACCCACCAAGCCGTCTCCGCCATGGATGACTTCATAGCAGATGTGTAGCCGCTCCAAGCACGCGTCCATCTGGCCTGAACAAGCAGCCAAAATAGGTCTGTTTACCTAAATAAGTCAAATCACTGATGGACAGATGCCAGAAAGTAGACATGGAATACTCTCATTGTGTTTGTGTTGGTGGAGAGGACTCATCATACACCAAGTCCTGGCCAATAGTTTCATTCATCTCCTGCCAATCGCAAATAAAAAAAGGCTTTTCAAATGCAGATGGCTGAGGAAAAAATAACAGAATGTGTCTTAGCAATAACTGTTGTTATTCCCTTGTTTGGTGTTTTGATGGTGGGGGGTGAAGAGCACTGTCTCACACCTCGGTTCAAAATCTCTCACAGGTGTTCGGTTGGATTTAGATCTGGTGACTGCGAAGGCCGCAATATAAAATGTTCAGTGAACCCTGTAAACATCTGTATCTGCATCTGGTTTATCCTTTGTCACCAGTCTTCAAAAGAGTGCTTTATAACTGCAAGTCCATGGACTCATCATGTCCTGTGAAACACTGACACCTAGAGGCTAAAGTGGTTTAACTCTGAATGGAGATGCAGCTGAAGTTGGGACATTAACTGAGTTTGTCCTCTGTCCTCCTCAGGGTTTTCCAGGTCGAGATGGTGCCGAGGTGAGTGTCGTTTAAAAGCAGCTGACACTAGAACAGTGTGATTGTTGTTCATGAAGCACCTTTAGAAGTCTGTGGTGATGATTTTGTCTTTTTCTGAATATTTTCTTATGGTAATCAAATATATTTCTGCCACAGGGACCACACGGATTGCCTGGGAAGCCGGTAAGATCAATAAAAAATTACTGATCTTGACTCAACCTGTCTTACTTGTTTTTTTTTTTTACCTAAAAATCCTCATCTGTCTTGTCAAACGCTGCTGTGTGTTACAGATATGACCTGTTAAAAGTTTGCATTATTGACCTTTAATGACTGTCATGACCTCACAGGGAAAAGATGGCGATCATGGCTATCCGGGACTACAGGGTCCCATGGGAGAAAAGGTACAGAGCAGCTTTATTCATCATGTATCACATGCTGATTATTTTAATATAACTGTCTTTAATGCATTGACTTTACACATTTATTGTGTGTTGAAACAGGGCGAGCCAGGTATGGGAGAAAAGGGAGAGAGAGGAATGGATGGACTCCCAGGATTAAAGGTAGAAGACCGATCTGAAACAGCACTCACACAATATGCACATCAATAATTAATACTTTTCTTAGACTTATAATAAATTAGTAACTATTTACTGTTTGAGAGAGTTTTACCATTACATGCCATATCTGTGAATCACACAGGGAGACAAAGGGGACATCGGAGAGCAAGGACCACAGGGATCCATGGTGTGTATATTACGCAAAGTGTTAAAAATCACTCTGTTGCTCGCATTATGTTTATCTTCAATTTTTATGTATCTCTCATTGTTTTTACTGTCTCTGTCTCAGGGTTATCCCGGTGAAAAAGGCGCCACAGGCTCCTCAGACATCATTGACTTCAATGGGAAGCTTTTGGATGCTTTCCAGGTGAGGGTTATTAAAGGGTCAGCGCAGCCAGATTTGTGGTCGCATCACATATTTGATCCAGTACCCGACCAATATATCAGTCTGCCGATTAGATTTATTTAAAATGTAAAGGCCTATTACAGATATACCAGAGGAACATCGTTTTCAACATAAATAATGTTTGATATACGCTGATATGAAAATACACATAGTGTAGAAAGATGACTTGATAATGATGATTATAAAAGTTTGCTGATTTAGTGCTCTTATGTAATTTGAAAGGATTAAGTTTTACTTAGACTTTGAGATATATATCAGCCCCAAAAATCCAGTGCTATTACTATATCTCAAATTATATATCTGGCCTGACTGAGGGCCTAAACAAGCCCAGAAATGTTCGTGTGGTAAGAAACACACATCTGAATATTTCTTGCAAATCCCAAAACTGAACATGTTTCCATTTCTTCTTGACAGGCCATCAGCACCATCAGTGTTTCGGTAATCTGCTGTTGTTTCCGCATGGTTTGGGTGGCGTGATCAGTAGCTAACAGCTTTGATAATGCACAGACTCACACTTGCACAAGCAAACACTCTGTATGTGTCCCCACCTTCTCCAATCTGCTTCAGCCAGTGGATCTGTGCCTGTTTAAAGATGCCCTCTACCTACAACTTTGTACTTCAGATGTATTGGATATCACTCTGGAAGCCCTATTTACAGAGTCACACTGAATGTCCCCGGTTTACTCGTCGACCAGACTCTCTTGTGTATTCATTTAGGATAAAACGCCCAGCGCCAGCAAATACAGTACAGCTGTGCTGTTCTATCAGATAACATGTAGTCTGAACAAGCATGCTTACTCATGCAGAAAAAACAACAGCTTTTGTAATGATGTTCAGAGTGTGTTTTCATGCTATGTGCCTCACAACATACATGGCTGTTACTTGCTATAGAGCAGCATGGAGTTTTGGTCTATGTATTTGTGTGGTTCCACATAACTCAGTCAGTGCACATAGGGAATTTATTGGAATGGATAGGAACTCCTCGTAGTCGCCACAGTCTCAGTTTCACATCCCTCTATTCATGCACAAGACCCTTTGATTCCACCATGTACCGTGCAACATGCTAATAACAGATGGCTATCTCGGCAGTGGAGTGTGTATTTGATTAAAAACCACTATGCATCAGCTCCCCTTGGACCCGATCTGAAATGTGCTCCTGCATGCAAAGCTGCAGACAGCAGCGTGAGATACTTACAAAGGAGTGAACCTGAGATCTTATCAGGAGCCTCTTGCCAACGTTGATCAGTAGGTACCAAACCACACGCGAGGCCCCAGCTAGCATTTTCAAATGATCATAGGCCACCCAGCTGGTGTTATCATCCATTCACTTGTTTGTGTGAAAAGCCGTATTGATTTCATTAGCACTGAAAGCCGAGTTGTGATGATGAATTTGGTTTAAAACGATGCAGGGATTTGTATGGGATGTTCTTGTTTGTTGATATTATTCATTTTACGGCTTTTGTTGTAATTATTTGCACGAGTAGCCCTCACTTCCACATGATGAAATATCTCAGATCAAAAAGAGTTTGTAAACATCCGTTGGTTTCCATGGTTTAAATTTAGGACTAACGAAAAGTTGGAATAAAGGAGATAATTAGCCTGTACACCTCCAGAAGGCAACATGAGTTCCTTTTTTATGGCTTCAAGATGGCTGAGAGCTTCAGAGGGAGAAGACACAAGTGTGTAACATTGTGGATGAAGAGATTAAGAAACTGATTTAAGAGGCTGTCACTCATCGAAGAGCATAAAAGACAGTATGAGGTCAGCAGTCCCATCCTGCAACAAAACAATCAGCAGAATGGGAAATGAAGTCAGACTAATGTGTAACCACATTTAGAACCGCTTTACTATCTTCATAAAATAAAATTGCTTCAAGTTGGTTGTGATCGGCAAACAGAGTAAAAAATAAAGTTCATCAGCTTACTTTACTGGCAGGCTTGTGTTTTCTCATGTTTAAGCCATATAATGAAATCCAGTGATGTTATCTCACCATTACAAGCAGAGTAAATAGTGATATGTAAATGCCTGAAAATGTCATTTAAGTAGCTATAATCAGTATTTTCGAATGAAAAATAGATCACATGACTAGGTTTGTCGATAGTGACAAATCCTCTGAGAATTATTTCCTCGGTTCCTCACAGCTCTGTGGAGCAATTTTGTAGGTCTTTATTTTGTGGATTTAAGTTCCCTCTCGCAGCTCTCATCAGAAAAGTTTGCGGCCACAACAGCAAGTGATTTTTAGCACAAAAAGGCAACTGGGGGCTCCCTGTGAAGCAGCAAAACCAACAGACATGCAAGCTAGCTGGTGAATGTAGTGGAGCATTTAGCAACTACATAGCGAGATATGTAAGTTAGGCGTTGAGAGCGAAAGAAAATTAAAGAGGAGCAAATATCAGACATCTATTTATCATATGAACATGACTTCAAATGAATGTGAATGCTGGTCTGTATTTGCTGGATGTGCAAATAAGCAACTGTTTGCTAACAAGTCATCCACTTAAAAGGTGAAGATGTGCAAGTCTTGTGTTAATAGCTTGTTTCCACTGCCCCCAAGTGGTTAAAAAGTAGTAACTGCAGGTGCAAGATGGATAAAGAGTACTTCAGTGCAATAATGAAATATGGATCACTTACTCACTTTCTGTCTGTCTGTCTGTTTTTCTCAAGGGTCCTCCTGGACCACCTGGACCCCCTGGACCCCAAGGCTATCCAGGAGAAAAGGTAAGGGGCTCTGCTGTCCCATTAATGCACTGCCGTTAAAATCTAAGCAGATTCTGTATTAAAACTTTGTGCAGTGTTGTGTCCGTCGTATTTATCAGGTGAATCTTTCCTCTCTGTCTTATTCCAGGGTGAGCTTGGTTTACCTGGACCAGCGGGAGTCGATGGAGAGAAGGTATGGCTGCAAGGCAGAAATTACACACAGGCTGATGCTTAAGTTTTTATTTCCTGAATGTGACATTGTCTTTTGATTCTTTGCCTCCAGGGACCTAAAGGTGACGTGGGTGAGACTGGACCTGCTGGGGAGAGAGGAGAGAAGGGAGAGATGGGGCTCTCTGGGCCTGCTGTAAGTAGTGACACTAATCATGTTTTCACTAATGCACAAACAGTAAAACGCACACAAAAAAGCCGGAAGTTCATCTTGCTCTTTGTGGGTCAGGGTATGGACGGACAGAAAGGAGAAAAAGGCGACTGCAGAATGGATGACAACCTGGTGAGTGTGACACAAAGTCCATCACATGAACTTCAGACAGCTTTCACTCATATATGTGCACAGCTCATAGCAGACACATAAAGGTCAAACACCTAAAGGAACATATGAGCAATTGTGCACGTTTTAGCCCATTCATAACTTCAATATCATGCAAGCAGCAACAGGCTTCCACTGATTTCTGTTTGGCATGAATGTCGGTTTGCAGACTCTTGAAAGATGTTTGAGTTTTCTGTCACAGTGAACTTCAAGGTTGCATTAAGTTTTATAGCTTGGTTATTGCAATGCAAACAACTGAAATCATTTTGAACGTAAACTGCATGAAGCAACAATAATGTAGTGACAGAATGAATGGAATCTAATGGCTGGTAAAAAGAATGCATTCAAGGATCTGAAATTCTACATGCTTTGGAAAATGGTCAGTAGAGATGTAAAATATAGATGATTTGTGGTGGAGGAGACAAAATTGTGCAAAAACTCTACAAGTTAAATGTATCTGTAAGAACTCTCTGCTCCTGTTTTACATCTGTCATTTCAATCATCACCAGGTTCAGATGATTTCACAGCCAGGGCCACCGGGCCCACCTGGCCCACCAGGGATTCCTGGGTCCATGGTGAGTACTTAGATCGAATTTAAAATCCAGATACAAACTATTCAACTCGAGCTTGTTGTCTGCACCTGTAGCTTTAACACTCACAGTACACAATGTTTTTCAGGGGCTACATGGAATGCCTGGTCCTAAGGTAAGACTGCAAGACCAAGTATGCAGCAAGTGATGGAAGGAATGACATGTTGTTAGGCACTCACTGTTCCTGTGTTCTAATGCAGGGTGAGCCCGGATACGGGATAAAGGGAGAGAGGGGGGACAGCGGTGCTCCTGGACTCCCAGTAAGTGACACAGACCATTATTTTCTCATAAACATGATGTATTCGGACATGATAAAGTGATGATAAAGGCCTATAATTACAGGGATTAGAGGGACCCCCGGGCTCACCTGGAGCTGCAGGGTTGGTTGGTCTTCCAGGTGCAAAAGGAGAAAAAGTAAGCACGTCAGTCACCTGCTTAAATGTGATTGCAAAATCCCTTTTTGATTGCATGGATCTAAAATAAAATATACATACCTAATAATTTATATTTTTGAATGTGTGTTCACAGGGTAGACCAGGGGAGCCTGGACTAGACGTGAGTTTCTGACATTTTTCAAGTGGATCATTGTCATTTAAATTCAACATGAAACTGTAATCAGTGATAAGCTGCTTTCTGAACTGTTTTTCCTCTGTGTCCAGGGTTTCCCAGGTCTGAAGGGAGAGAGAGGAGACAGAGGAGAAAAGGGAGACAAGGTTAGAATAAAGATCTAATTAATTTTCATCAGAAATGACCAATTTTTTTTCTCAGTGTAATTGCATCTCGTCCAAGATTTCCTGTTTATGCCTAATGATACATCACTTCCGACAAAAGCAAGCTCTGTTTGACCTTTACTAACATGTAGTGATTCTTAAAGTCACAAATAGTTCTGTCTCATTGCAATAATATTGTGTGATAAGCTAATGTGTGTGTGTGTGTGTGTGTGTGTGTGTTGTATGTGTGTGCATGTTTGCCTCCTCGTGTCCAGGGTGACAGGGGAACAGTGGGAAAGAGAGGTCTAAAGGGCCAGAAGGGAGAGCAGGGACCCCCAGGCCTGGACCAGCCGTGTCCTGTGGTATGTCACCTCAACACATACACACACACACACACACAAGCTCATGCACTCGCTGCCTTCCTCTCCCCGTACTCTGTCATTTCCATGGTTTTCTCTAAGTTTCTTCTTCTTCAGTGCTGTGATTGTGTAACTGGCTCTTGCTGACAGGGCTGTGATGAGACTAAAAGTCTATCTGAGGATGCAGGGCTTTCCTCTCCTCCGCCTCTTCCTCCTTCTGGCCCTGAGGCCCCCTGTCCTGTGGTACAGTATCTCCGCCTCCTTCCTCCTCCTCTTACATTACGATTTATCCACTGTTGCTATTTTCTTTTCAAACACTATTTCATGTCCTTTCTCTCAAACACTCTGTTGCATGTGCTCTTACTTCTCAACCAATACTACATGTCAGTCTGCTGCAGTAAAAAGAGACATTCAAGATAATTAACAAATTGAATGAAAACAGACATCTTGCTTTTAATTTGTGAAATAAAGTGACAGAAGATGCCAAGTTAAGAAAATATAACATAACTGGTCATAAAAAAAAAACAAATAGGCTTAACAATGTTCCTACAAACAGGAGCATTCACAAAGTAGATAAAAACAAAGAGAACAACCACTTGCCACCTAAAAACAAACAAAGAAAAAATCATACCACTGTCTTATCTGTTCATTAAATACAGCCAAAAACAGGTTAGCTTAACTTGCACGTTGAGCTAACCTGTTGCTAAGCCCAGCTAGCCTGGCGGAAGGTAAAAAATGTCCCCGCCAGCGTCTCTAAAAATCAGGTATTAGAGTTATTTTGTGTTTGTATCTGTCCTGTTTGGTTTGGTAGGATTAAAGTTTCTAGCCGTTATGCTAAGCTAAGCTGACAGTCGTTTTATGTAACGAACAAATATTAGAGTGGCATCCATCTTCTCATCTAAATGTCTGCCAGAAAGCAAATAAGAGTGTCTGAACTGTAGGAAATCAAAACCAAAAGGTTCCAAAGATTCCATTTTTGCTACGTTTTTAATAATATCCTCTGAAAACACATTAAGTGAGAACCCTTATTTACAACAGTCCTGATATACAGACAGACAATAAGACTGAAAAGAAACAATACATAACATCAGTCTGCTGATAAGAAGTTTACACTTACATGTCATTACAGTTATTTTTGACATTCAAATCATTTTCCACTGCTGTTCTTTCTTTGCAGGGACATGATGGGCTGCCCATACCAGGCTGCTGGCACAAGGTGAGTATTCTAAAGTCTAACAAATCTCTGTTAACTAATAAAATGGCATTTGATTATTAAACAAAATTTAGATTATAGCGTACGCTAGGATTTTTACTCACAGATCGTCAGCATTAAATTCATTGCTTGACTCTGTCTGATACAGGGGCATTTTGTAAGTATATTGCGGCACGTGAGCTTGTAAAGCATGAGTATTTGAGATATTTGATTAATTTAGGAGCTTGTGTTTGGATTTTAATTTGATACGCTGCTAATAATGATTCCCTACTATTCTTCTTTTGCAGTGATGACTAACCAGCAGCATGGAATCTGCACATATTGATATGGTATATATTGGAATTAAATACTCACCAACAACCCACTCCCTTTTTTCAATTTTTCATAAAACGTTTTATGTAATATATTGAAATTTTTTAACAAGGACATTTTTGAATCTACAGTATTATGATTTTTTTTTTTTAACTCTAGACATGCAGGGTTGTTATGAATGCAGCTACGGTTTTAAAAGAGGAGAAAATGAACTGGCGGTGGGACTCTTGCTTTGAAAGACAGTCCAAACGACAGTCTTTGGGGTGCCTTGACGCTTTCGTTGCCTTACTAACAAAGTCTGACTTGCTGCCTGATTGTAATCATGAAGGCTGCATGGATATGATGGTGTGCGCACTCACCCAGTCTCGTGGATGGATGGACAGATCTCTTGGCTGTGGCAGCAGGAGGAATGTGAGCGGCCGCTCTCTTCTCTTTTTGTTTTCTAAAAGGAGGAAATGGCCAGACAGAAGCTCAAACGCAAGCGTCTCTCTCAGCCCTGAAGGGGTGCGGGGCCTGGTGGGGAAAGGACACGTAGACAGGCACAGAGCACAAGAGGGCAGATTGGTCTTTACGAAGCAGATCGAGTCGTCTGATGTCTCAGTGTCACACTGATCACTCAGATCGTCCGTTAATGGATACTCTCCCGGAGGACACTGCATCTTCACATTCACCTAAGACGAGACGCACCTGTGGCTGATGATGTTGCACAATAGCTTGATAACCAGTCAGAGTTATTTGGGAGTCACTGACGTCACTGGCACATAAGGAAGGATTTACTGCACAGACACGGTGGACATGTGATGAACTCCTGTATGGCTCTTTTGTTAAAGGTTTTCAACAATTAAATACATGATCACAACAAGGCACAGTGTTATTTCACAACCTGACGGCTTGTATGACTTGTTGTCTCTCACTGAAACCTTAAATAACATTGATTAATTTTTTCATGCAACAAGCACTCCTTAATAGGCATGGACAAGCCGCTTCGAAAAGTCAGTGTAGGTCTACCTTTTTATGGCTTACACTTGTGGCAGTGATGATGTGTGTTGTTTTATTTTGTTATATTCTTACCTATAATTGTCCAGTTACATTTTGCATTCCTGTGCATTGCTGTGATTGTGGAATAAAGTGACATTTCAAGGCCAGATCTGAAGGAACCATTTACAGTATTCATTAGAAACAAGTGTTTTAGTTGCCTTTGCATATGATTGCCAAATTATTCCCTAATAATTTTAAATGTAACTGTTGCATTTTGACTGATCATTATCCTTTAATCACTGACAACGACATGTTTGATTAATGTTGCCAGTGTGTCTGGACAACGGTGTAAGTTCTTGCTGCTGACTTAAATGTGTGTTGTTTGTTTGATATTTTCTAATTAATATTAGTCATTTGGACGGAGGGACAAACAGACTTAAGTATGAAATTTGAATCAAATGTATTCACAATCATTCTCTTTTTGGAAATTACTCATTTTTATTTAGCAATACACCTTAGCGCTATGGTTTATAACTGTCAGTTATCTTGCATTTTGTGTGTGTGCTTTTTTCCAATTATCACAAAAAGTTTTAATATTTGCTATCAGATGACTTGTATTGGTGTGTTTTGTGTTTTGGTCTTTGCAACACATCTTTTCTCAGATGGAATAATTTTTTTTGTGCTT
>JAQFJA010000026.1:10790493-10802604 GCA_029874485.1 Naso brachycentron | reverse complement strand
GGCAGCACCTACTTAATGTGATCTAAAGTGAATAGGTCCAGTGTTTGTTCCATTAATCAAATCTGATTTTTTATTTTGTTTTGTTCACATGTGTCCTTTCATCTTTTGTGACATTTGTGCGCTGTGCATTTTCTAATTATTCCCCTTGCTGTGTGTGGGGACAATGGAGGGACTAGATGTAGAATATATAGAGGAATTTTTTTTAAAAAGTCTGTTAATATAGTTTGTGCTGTATCTTTACCAGCAAGAATCAGTTTTCTGTTTTATGTGTAGTTTAAAATCCTGACTCAGACATTTGGCTAATATTGTTTTGTTTAAACAGTCTTCCCACCTAGGCCAGAACCAAACATTGCTCCCATATTGTGGGACGGTCTTCATCATAGATTGCAGGAATAGAAATAAAATATATTTGTGCCAAGTGGTTTGTCTATAATGTTGTAGTTTGCTATGTGTTGAAAGCTTTAGCCTTCTTTGGCATGGTCTACTCCCTAAAGTTAACAACATATTGTTGCTATGTCTGTGATGCAGATGCGTCAGGGAGCCTTCCTTGTGAACACATCAAGAGGCGGCCTGGTCGACGAAAAAGCATTGGCTCAGGCCCTAAAAGAGGGCCGGATACGAGGGGCTGCCCTGGACGTCCATGAGACAGAACCTTTCAGGTAACAGTGATATGCAAGTAACACTAATAGCTGTGCATGGTACACAGTGTCATTACTGTTCTCCGTATAAAACTTGTCCTTTCTTTAGTTTTTCAACAGGCCCTCTGAAGGATGCCCCCAACCTGATCTGTACCCCACACACATCCTGGTACAGTGAGCAGGCGTCCGTGGAGGCTCGTGAGGAGGCAGCCAGGGAGGTTCGCCGCGCCATTACAGGTCAGACACTGTTTACTCAACAGGATCAAACATGTTTTTTTACTGAAATAAATCATTAATACGGATACAGTACAGGCAGGAACTGTTCAAATAAAACTCTCAGGGCTTAAAGTTCTCCGGCGCTGTGCTGGAAATCGGGCGTGAGGCAGCGGCCAGTTAAGAATCCGAAATAGAAAATTTTATGAAAAATATTTATGCCATTTTTTTAACTGTTGCATAGCAAGAATATAGCAGTATGTACATGTATTTAGCCATAAGGAACCCTATATTTGGTAGTCATGAAGTAGACCCACTTTATTTAATTAAAGTCTATTTAGAAAGAACTTTCACACTGTCAGTGAAGTGTCAGCTCAGTAATGCACGTGACCGCACTACTTTGGGAAAGCGCCAAGCTGAGTAGGCTTTTATTTTGTTTTCATATCATCATTGCAATCTTTTGGACTAATTTTGCAATCATTTGTAGCCGTATTATATAATAGTAGCACTATTATGACACGTACACTGTTGAGAAAAAAATTGAGTAATGTTGGAATTTTTAAAAGAAATGCAGTTGGATAAGCTTTTCTTAATGGGTTTGAAAGTTGTGCTTGGACTTGGATAAAATAACCAGACAGTTTCCGACTGAGGGTGAGTAGGCTAGATAATAAATTGTTTTGCCATGTTAACCTTTCGAGGTGAGGATTCACATATAGAAACAGTTAACATTAGTTTTGGTACTCGTGTCTTTCTGAAACGGGTTGCAATATGCGCCGTCTTCCTTCTGACTTGTAGCCTACAGCACGTTAGGCTGTTTTTAGCATCAACCACCAAAATCATTATTTCTAATACCTTCCGTTTGCTTTTTCTTAGTGTTGCTTTGTTAGTTACTTTTCAAGTGTGTGGAAAGGGAGACACATATTAATAAACAAATAGGATAATTACTTATATTTAATGGTCTGGTGTCTTGTAACTAATCACTAGGTACCTTACGTACCATCAGAAATTAGAAGAAGCCTACTTATTAATCAGTAATTAATTATACTTCCTTTTGATTTGTTCCTCTTTTTTTTCCAATTAACTAATTATCAGAGAATTTAATCAACAGTAATTAACAGACATTTTAGCAAGGTAGTTCCACACTTCCACACTCGTTTCTTATTTGTTCCTTGGTAACAATAACAATTAATTGGTACAGTTAAAATTTAACAATTTTCAACACAAATTTTTTGTTTTCAGCTTTTAGCTCTAAACTCTACTGCACATTGTTTTCATTTTCATTACGCTAATTTGCCTAACAGTATGCAAAATTTACAGCAATGTGACTGACTAACGGTGTCTGATTTTATTTTTTTATTTATGTATTAACTTGTGCAAGGGTTGCCTATTTGTCTGTGGCCTGTGGCCTGATAAGTACACAGTTATTCTGACTTTAGAGATCAACATGATCCCTCACCTGAGTTGATTACGTTATGTATATATCCTTACCAGACGCATTTATGAAAAATAACAATCACAATATTGTTTGTATCTGTTAAACTGCAATCAACCTTGTAATCATTTCATTAAGGTTTTTTTTATTTTTTTGTTTATTTATTTTGACACAATAGAGGGGGGGGGAAACAAACATAATTACGTAGAGTCCAACGTGATACAATTGCTTGTCTTTTCTGGTCAGCAGTCCTGAAAACGTCTACTTATCATATATGGTTTTGCAGGAAAAAAAAAAGGAGCTTAAAAAGTTTACATTTTAGAAGCTAGAACCACAGAGTGGTCCCCATTTATGCTTGAATACAATTATATATATATACACAATTACATCCTCTATTAAAATAGCTGCTGACTGAATGATTTCAGCTGTAGCCAAGAAGAAAAAAATGGCCTCCTTTTGTACTTGAAAATGATATGAAACTGATCAAGACTGGTCCCTCAAAACTGATTTAAGATCATCACCAGTTTAAAAAAAAGCCCTGAGTCAAAGTGTTGCATGTTTTATGAGCTACGTTATACATAATGACTGCCTTGTCTCAAAACTGCCGTACCACACGAGTAAATGCGATGAAAACATTGAAGGATGACACAGCACAGCTTGTTTCTGCCTAGGGCTCCTCTCTCAACTCTGCTGCAAAATGTTAGAAAAGTCAGATAAACTACCAGCAACAACTGTCCAGTGTGATTCACAATTCAGCTTATGGCCCTGTCGGGAGCCATGAGAGGTCTGTGTTATACAAGGACTGTGGTAGTGAACACTGACAAGGACGAACACTTAATATTTCAGTCCCTGTTTGGGAATATGTCCTCACATCACAGATGGTTTTCAGAGACATTGAAATTGATGTCATATCTGAAGCCCTGCCCGCACATACACAGCATTCAAAAAATCTTTTTCTGCGTGTTTTGGCCTTTCGTCCTTACACAAATGCATTTACAAAGGATCTTTTGTAAAACTTTCGCCCAGTTGGAGACATTTAGAAAATGAATTTGCAGTATTTATGTGTATGCAGAGAAAACTGAGTTTTGAGCTTTTGACGACAGATTGTGCTTTGTTATCTCCTTTGTTTGCATGAGGTGATTATAGTGCTGCTGCTAACCTTGCTAACAGGACTTGTTACATGTTCACACATAAATGAATTCCACAATACTGAGGAACAGAGGCATCAGAATGTGTTTCTATTTGAATAGAGTGTTAAAACAGTGTGGACAAGGCTTGACATTTGACTTTAAAGCTCTAGTAATTAAATTTGGGGCAGCTGGTCTGCACTGTAACTGAACAGTGGGCAAGAATTAATTTTATCAGGCACAGTAAAAAAAAAAAAAAAAAAGAATATTCTCAGTAGCATGGCCATCATTTTATCAGAGAACCCCTGCAGGAGAGTAACGGTCTGTTTTCTGTGCTTTAGGGCGTATCCCTGAGAGCCTGAAGAACTGTGTTAATAAGGAGTATCTGATGGCAACCTCCCAGTGGTCCAGCATGGAGGCAGCCACCGTTCACCCAGAGCTTAATGGAGCCACTTACAGGTGAGAAGAGTGAATGTAGAGGATGAGGTAGGCAGGAGTTATGAGGCACAGCATGAATCTGGACTTATTCTGTGTGTTTATTTATTTATTTTTGCATATGTTTTTCAGATTTCCTCCAGGTCTGATCAATGTTGCAGCAGCAGGGGGCCTCCCCGGAGCTGGCGGAGGGGTTGAAAGCCTGGTTTCAGGAACCCTGGCGCACGGCATCGCTCCCGTCTCCCACCCCCCTCACGCCCCTTCCCCCAAGGCAGAAGCCGACAGAGACATCCCATCCGACCAATAACCCCCCATGCCGCCGCCAGCACATTCCGTCACCTCTGGAAATGAACCCCTATCCCCACCCCCCGGCATCAGACACAGCCCAACCTTCCAGTACATTGGCAGCGCCAGTTTGACCTGATGTGGATCAACAGTCTTGTTCCTCAGATGACATAACCAGCCCAGGAGTGACTTATCCACAGCTAGCCCCATCCCATCCACACCCCAAGAACACAGACATCCCTCCATCTTCGTCCTCATCTCACTCACTCAACCGATGTCCCCTCCTCCCTCCACTCCCCCACAACGTCAGCAATAACTGTTCTCAAGGATTCAATGATTGGATTGGTTTATATCCTTAGTTGGCTGTGGTTTTAATGGAACGTTGATCTGTTGTGGTTCTAGGTGTTAATGTTTGTTTGTTTGTTTAAAAAAAATAGCATTTCTGACACGAGGCTTGACAGTCTGCTGCCTCCTGCAGCCCTTTTCTGACTAGTAGAGGCTAAGAGGCAGAAAGGTTGAAGCCCCCCTTTGTACATTAATGGCTCATGTTACTGCTCTTCTTCTTTTTCTTTTTTCTCCTCCCTCTACCTTTTCTTGAGATGGGGTAAAATGTGTACAAAATTAAACCAGGCAGAATCACAAACAGCACATTCTGTCCTCCCCACCAGACATCGAGCTAGCCCTCACCCCAGTTTGGTCCTTGACTATCCCTGGCACTGTCGTCAGCTTACTCAGCAGAGTGATCCATAATGCTTGTCAGTGTGGAGCTTTCTCAGACTGTCAGTCTGTTTTATCTGCTCAGCTCATACTTACGAAAGTAATATCTAAGATCCTTTGTCACCTTTTACAAAAATGACCAGTTTTAGGACCGCCATCCCTGTATTTTTACATGCTTTGCCCCACATGGATTGTTTGTCATTAGAAAATGGCTCAGAGCATCATATCAGAGAGCACCGAGGCATGAATTTCCCTCTAAAGCCAGCAGTCACACTGCAGTGTGTGGGGTCTTAACACATAGTGCCCACACAAAAACAGCATGCCAGAGGTGTGGCCAGCAGAGGGCACTGTCCTACTGCTCCAAGAGTTGCATTTAGCTCATTTCAGTCCAATAGACGGACTGTAGCTGTAGTGATGAAGAACATGACCACACACTGCCGACATTCAGAACACAGAATTGCCGACCAGGGATCGACTACTGTCTTATTGTTTAACAAGATCTAACTGCACCCACCTATCTTCCTCTCCTCTCCCACAGTCATGGCCCACCCGACACATCTGCTCATGAACCAGTATGCATCCACCAGTTCTTAAAGCGTGAGGGGATAGTAGAGAGTAGATTCCCTGTAGGAGCGAGGGGACAGTGTTCTTGCATGCTGGCCTTGTTAATGACAGTAGCGCGTGCGTGTGTGTGTGTGAATGTGTTTGCCTGTGTGAGGGTTTGCGTGTATGTTCCCTCACCCTGTTAGGATAACAAACTATTGTCTTTCCAAAGGAATAGTCCCTAGGAGTAACTCTTAAAAGCTGTTGCCCTGGTGTCAAGGGAACACCTTTCTAGTACCTCAGTAACAGATAATGAATGTACCGTGCATACCCTTTTATTTTTTGTACAGATTTTCTAGATACTTCTTTACTATTCTTTACCAGAAGGGTTGTAAAATTGTAGCAGTAATGATACAATGAAAAACATTGCCCCATTAAATAAATTGACAAACTCTTAGGTTCACTATAGGTCACTGAATACTCAGGCTTCAAAACCAATATGTATCTTTGCCTTTACCTTTAATTTCCTCATTGTGGAAAAATCAGCACAACGCTTTCCCATTCTAAGACTTCAGACTATAGTTGATGTGTTTCGACCTCCATCTTACTGGCTAATTAAAAAATGGAAAAAACAGAAGTCGGTGGCTGTGGTCTGCTAGTTTTCTTTTACTAGAACAGTAGTAGTAGATGCTGTTTTGTTTTTGTTTTTTGCCCCCTTTCAATGTCAGGCTGCTCTATCTATAGTGCATGTGAGGTAATGTTTTAGGGGAAATGCTATTGGCTTAAAGAATTTGTGTCATTTTGCTGTTTCCCTCTGCTCCCTGGCCTTTTCCCTCCTCTCAGAGTGTTTTCAACCCGAGTTGCCATTTTTGTCGTGGTCAGTTTCCAGTGATGTACAGTTTTCCCCTCAGAGTCTATGAGAGACATGGAGCATGTCTGTGTCCTGAGATGCTAGGCTCCTCTGTCATGTGATGAGTATATATTTTTAAAAATAACCCCCATAGTTCGGATTATGAGCATAATAGTAATCTTAAATTTTGCTGTTGATGATGATTATATATATATTATTTTTTTCAGTTCAGCAGTGCACTGTTATGAAAACCATTCTGTTTTATTGTAGGATTTCATTTTTATGGATATGCTGTCTGTGTTCTACATGTTGTACTGAAACATTTCAGAGAAAACGAGATCCCTCTTCTAGTGATTTTTTTCTCTCTCTTTTTTTTTGTTTTTGTCGTATCCCAACTCTCCTTTCCAGCTGATATCCTCTGGGCCTTACTTATTCTCTCCCTTAAAAGTAGCTGTAGCTATAGAAAGTCGCCATGGAACCACTCACTGCCTTAATACAGTTGACCACAGCAGGTGAAGTCAGGAGACACACCCAGTTGAAAAGAGCGGGCCACATTGATGGCCTGTCCGCAAAAAGCTCCTCACACCCTGACAGGCCTAAATTCACAGCACCTTGCGTTTTCTGTTTTTGGTGATGAACCACATTTAGCCACATGTAGACAATTTTTTTTTTAAATCAAACACATTCATCCAGTGTGAATTCTTGCTGTGCATTAATGTGCAAGATTGTCTTTGTTTTTGTTTTCTTAGTTTTAAAAGTTCATGTCAGCCCGGCAGTGTGTATGCGTGTAGGCTAACAGATAAGCACAGTGTGTATGCTCACAAAGCCACAGCTGATATTTCACTCTTGGGTGTGAGAATGCCCCCACCCCAACCCACCCAATCACTACCAACACCACTGTGGGGCTCCATTAGCAGCTTTCACAGTGCTGCCAGAGCCCTGGTGAGGCTGGGAGGGGGAGGGCATAGCGGACACTGGTGTGGTCTGTCAAAAAAAAAAAAAAGCAGAAAATTAAGAATCGGTCACTTTTTCTCTCTCAGGGTTCAAATGCACACATATCCTCCAGCAGTCGCCCTCTGTGTCCCTCGTCCCAAGTTTTCCGCCCTAAGAATGTAGAACAGCCTCTTGCGTTTTTAGAAACTCTCCCTTCGTCCCCCCCTTTGTGCACAGGTCTGAACTTTTTTTTTTTGTTTGTTTTGCTTTGTTTTGGCACTGACATCTAACCATCTAACAAGGAATGAATGAATGTTTGAAAGTGACTGTGTGTATTGTTAAAATTGGGAAATGTATTTTTACAACATGTGAACATGTTTTTTTTCCTCTCACTCTCATTGTGAATTGATTTTTTTTCTTTCACCAGACTGCAAAAAAACAAACAAAAAACAAAAAAAAAATCTCCTGTAACTAGGCTCTTAAGCTTTATTTTTGTTTTGTTTACTTTTTTATTAGAAACAATCATGTTTGTGATGGTAACTTCCGATGGTAAACTCCACACCGTATTTTAATAAAATCTTAAAAAATTTAACGTTCGCTCTCTTGTTTTTCTCTTTGAAAGCGACAGTTTTTCTCAACATGTTCCTGCAATTTTAGCGTGTATTTGACCTTTAAAGGACCATTCCAGTGTAACTACGTCATTGTCCATCAGCCGTTTTTAACAAAATAGCTATGAGATATTGTGTTTAACATTTTGTCCATAGTCAATAAACATTACAGAAAGTACCTAAAAATGCGTGGCGTTAGTAAAAAAAAACAAAAACAAAAAAACCAGACTGCATAAAAATCCTTCTTCGAGCTAGAAAGGCAGCACTTCTAAGGAACTATTTTTCCAGGCGTAATAACTCCCGGCTCTCCTATTTCTCTCTTGCTCTGCAATTTTTGGCCAAATAAAGGCTGGCCTTCTCTTTAGAAGGGTGAATTACCTATACCTAGCAACCTTCACATGTCCTACAGCTTTCAATACCATGTTTTAACATTAGTGGCAGTGAATGTGCTTTACAAATGCAGTTTAAGATCTACTGAAGTATACACGTTTGTTCTCATGTTGTGAGAAGTCAAAAATAGAGTGATATGGTCCTTTAACTCTGCTTTTACTTTTTCCATAAGCTTAATAACAGTTGTCAGTAAGTCACTGACTGTTATTACCACTTGCATGAATGTCGTCCAACTGATTGCACTCAGCAGCTTCAGGACATATAGCTGTGTTTACAGAGATATTGCCATAAACAACATGTTTTACTGCCACAGTTTCTCAGCTCTTTTATATGGCAATGAGGGTTGTGCAGAGCCAGAACAGGCACAGCTTTACGAGTGGGCAGGCTAGGTGGAGTGTACAGAAAGGGGGACTTCTGTGTAGATCCACAGTTCAGAGAAGGGCGGGGGGATTATCAGCCCCAAAATTGCTACCACATGCACATAACTACTAGCCTGCTCTTAAAATGGAGTGAAGGGGCTGAAAGCTGAAGTCCAGTCACTCTGGCTGGTTATCAGCTGGCACCCTCATGAGTAAGAGTGCCATGAAGTCCATCGCAAAAGGTTTGAGATGGATTTTGTTTGCTACATGACAGTTTGTCAGTGTGCATCCAATTTTTTTTTTCTTATCCCTATGACTTTTAGTGAGCTGTGTTCTGTGTTTTATATTATCAATATCTTAGAGAGATACGGTCACAGTTGTTGAAATAGCAGTCCAGTGCTGCAGAACCAAAGATATTTCTATTTTCACTCCACACATTTCTCCCAGTCAAAACAGGGCACCTACATTACCCGCAATGCAACTTGATCATTTGCAAATTTGGAGTGTCATCCTAGTAGTGGCTGACGTAGCCTCAAGCAGAGATGAAGAGGTGAGCTACGAAGGTCTGGTAAGACCACTTCTCTCCCACACACTTGAGTTTTCATCACTAAGGCAATTCATCAGACTTTACACAGCTCCCTCTGGAGCCATAAAACGTCATGTACAACCGTTTTAATCAATGGTGTTGGCCACTCTTCATGTCTGTCTTTGGTTTTTGGAAACCTGTTATTATCTGACCATTTATAGACACAATACTAACTTTGACGCAGCAGGGTACAATTATTCTAAAAACAGGGTTTTCTGAAAAAAAAAAAAAAGGTTTTGGACAAGGTTACATACAAGGTTTTTGCTATTCTGGTATTTACTTAAGTCACTCCGATATCTTTCAAAAAAAGCATGGATTTCATTTAAAGTAACACTTTTTTCACAGGCCATTTATGAGGCAATGTCTTGTTTTAAAGTCAGCTCTGCTTAACTTGGTTTAACCACAACAACTTGCGATAGCTGTTGTTAGACAACAAATGAGCCTCAATATATTGATCAATTCACAATCTCTAAAACAGATTTTCAAATATTTTTCTCTATTTACCTTGATGGTTAGACTTGACTAGTGTAAAATTTTAATGTTTTTTATGGAGAAAGCCATCTGCCTTGTAAATAAATATAATGGCTGTAGGTATATTAAGGAATAAGGGGAAGATTAAAAGCAGCCACCATTCATTTAGCAAAGTGTATTATAATTTCAAATGTGTCTCATTTTCAAAGGTCCCTGAATGTTCAGATACCCAAAATATATTTAATTTATTAATCCCATCCCAAATAACAGCAGCAAGAGAGGGAGTTATTATTAAAGGTCTTTATATAACAGTGTAGTGTTGGAGGTACACCTGTATATCTGTCTAAACTCTACAGATAGGATTTATGAGAGGCTTATCTGAACCTGTTTATAAAGTGTGATATCTCCTTATAAAAGGGCCACCTGCCAGTGAAACCTTGTCTGCATAACACTGCTATCAAAACAGGACCGTCATCAGAATTATATATCCAAATCCAGATTGATCTAATTTAGGTTGCCCAGTAATAGAGCTGGAAGCTTGAAAGCTTCAGCTGCCCTCACTGATTAGAATGATGTAGTGATTTAAGGCTAATTCTGGGCAGATATTCACTACATAGAAACCTGGAAATCATAATTTCTAATTTATATTCTAATTTATATTATTATATACTGATATTGGGGTGGAGAAAGAGAAATATTGGAGGAAACTGAAATATTGAAATAAATGTATCTGTGTAAAATATTCTTAACTCTTAAAAAATATAATATCACATAAGTAAATAACAGATCTTCAACTGCAGATAAGTAATGTAGTGGGTTTCCCTTGAAAAAAGAAAATTATACAGAGACAACAGCTTAGCATGAAGGTTGAGCAGCGAGGCTACGCTGTCTTGCATATTAACTTCGAATTCTGATATTACTTTATAGGTATGTAAACAAATACTTGAATAACTGAAAGCTGCATGGAGGAGTTTAAATGAACCTCTTAACATCCACCTTTGCTGTGGGGCCTATATGGGATACCCAAATTTAAAAAGAAAAATATAACCCCAAAAATATAGATATGAGAGTTAGGGGAGATTCTAGCTATAAAATAAATTGTATTTAAGGAAATATAAAAATTTATAGCATGTCTATATTGACTTAAATTTACACATTTAAATCAATATGCACAGTGCTAAGAAACACTTAAAACTCTTACGGCCCATCTACGGGCCATGAGAATGGCAACAGGTTAAACAGAGATAATATTATGTCATCTGCATAAAAGGAAAAGACAGAGGTCTCTAAAATCCTAGTCCCCTGAGACTGAAGGGTGTAATGGTGCAACTGCTGAAGGCTCAGTCACTCACAAAAGTTGGGGTAATGGGCAACCTTGAAGGGTACCAAACTGCAGAGAGAAAGCCTCTCCATGTGTTTAGTCTTTCCTGTCAAGTGAGTCAGCTAATACTGTGTCTTTAATGGGCTTAGCACTCTAAACAGCATAAGGGAGCATCCTAAAGTTGTCAGGAATAGTTTGTAATAAATTTTATCTGATCCCCTTTGTGTCCTCTATAATAAGATTATTGGTCTTTATGACCCCAACATTTCCTTTATTTTCATATTTTCCTTGGTATTATAAGAAATTGCTCCATACTAAGTTAGGTATGTAGTATTAACTGAATGGTTAAACATGTCTGAAAGAGGGCTTGTTAGTATAGTCCGAAATGTCTTTAAAGTGAGGGGACAGGGGACATTACATAACAGTGTGTTTAGTTGAAGGAGGCCCAGGATGCAGCAGTATTTTAACAGATCTGATTCACACAAACTTCAAACACACTTTGGCTCATTGCTTCCTAAATCCCACTTGAGATTGTGCAACAGCAGTGGAGCAACATACGCCTCACCCAGCCCCATACATTACCCCTGTCAGCCCCCATGTGGAGCACTATGGGCAGCCAGATTTTTTTTATTTGTTTGTTTAGCTCAGGAGGGGGAGTGGGGGGGGGGCTTAAAAGCCTCACAGATGTGATCAGGTGTGGAAGCACACTGGTCAAACCAGTAAAATGAGAGTACTGGTTCCCGCACTACTGTTGGGTCACGACTTTCAGTAAACTGCCTAGTAAGACGGGTCGTCCAGCTGTCCGTCAACCTTCTGCTGATTATAGTGAATGACACAAAAAAAAGAAGAAAACAACTCAAAGTGGGTCAAAGATCACGCAGCGTCATTTAGGTGAAGTCTGGAGATGAGAAAATCAACAGTAAACTAAACAGTTGTTTTGAGTCTTGATGGGGAAAAAAAAGGACATTTTTGACTGATCAGGATGTACTTGGGAGAAAAGATTAGTATATGGACGTGCTTGCTTGCACATACATGCCTGTGTGATGAATTGGTCTCCAGACAGATGTACTCTCCCAGTTGGAGGGATCGTACTACCAACCTTAAAGGTGGGGGAATAAATATTTGTCTTTGGTTGTCTTTGGAATGATTAAATATTATTCCAGTCACTGAATGACTTGGACTGTGCCAGCTTTGTGATTCTTT
>JAQFJA010000026.1:10774708-10785737 GCA_029874485.1 Naso brachycentron | reverse complement strand
CTAACAGCCTTTTGACATTTTATTAGTAACAGGTCATTTTTTAGAAAAAAATCATGTTCACGGTAAAAACAAATTTCAGTTAAAGGTGCTAAACGTAACATTTTAGCAACAGTTATGGTACAATTCCTCTCTTCACCTTCCTGTGTTTGAGTTTGGCTAGAAATGTGGTCAAATCCGTTTTAAATTGGTATGGGTCACAATATAAAGCCCTGTACTCTTCATGTAAGGGATCCCATACGGTACAGTGGTTAGAATTCCTAGTTTTCACCCAGAGAGCCCCATTTCAACTTTTGAACAGTTTCATGTCTGTTAGTCAACATTCATGACAACACACACTCTTGTGCTTCCACTGCACAGTTTAAAGCAGATATCAATCCTTGTACATAAAGCACAAAGTACTAATCTGACCAATTTGTATGAATTGTATTGCAATCCATGCTAAAATGTTACATATAGCACATTTAAAATGCTGATCTGTCTGAAATGTGTGTGTAAAAGAGACAAAAACAGGTCCATCTTTGCAACAGCCCGTGACACGACTGACCTCCTTTTCCATTCGAAACATTGTCGACGGAGCAGACAGGTAGCAGTTGAGATCACATACTGATGTGAAAAACCTCAAGGCTCAAGTGGTGAACCTTCATTTATACAAGCACACAGAGCTCAAGGGCCAAAAAGATGCTTATTATCAGTCTGAAATAATGATACAATGTCATTTTTCCAAAGAGAAGTTACTTTTTGGAGCGGGCTGCGTGGTTAAACAGCTCAACCTGGAGTTTTATCTGCCTCCTGCAGAGCTGCAAAGTTGCAGCCAGTGAGATGATCAGATGACTCAGCAGTGAGATCAAAGCTGGGCTCTGTGTGTCTCCATACTCGAGGTATTTTTATGGCTGGCTGTTAAACTCTGCAGTGGTTAATATACATTTAATGGAGACAGGGAATTGATAAAACACTCAGCAGCACATAAGGCTGCAGACAGAAAAGTGTCAGAGTTTGAGTTTTGCGGCTATGTTGGCAGAGTAACACTGACCTCTGGAAATAGACTTTAGGGATGATGTGCAGCAGGACATGAGCGTTACGTGCGTGGGAGTGTGTGTTTGTGTTTGCTTGCATGCATATGTGTGTGCGTTTGTGCTCAGGCTGACAAATTTAACTGTCTGCATTCTGCAGCTGCTTGGAGTTTTAGTTATAGTATAGTAACCCTTAGAAACGCCACACAAGGCTGCTGCCACGAAGCAACATTCTCCCCTTGTGTAACACACAAAGGGAAATGTTCATCTGTCACCAAGCTTAAAACTGTCAGCCTCATGTGAAAACGTCTGCCAATTAAACAAAAATAGGTAAGTATTTAAATTAAAACTGTTTTTTCGGTGCATTTGGCAAAAGCTTCCTTGGCAGTGCAAACTTGGTGAAGACATATGATATCAGCAAAGTTAGAGAAAAGAGATAGGATCAGTATATGGGTGTAAAAGGTGGAGGAGAGGATGAGATAAAAGGACGGGGACAGGGATGGTGCAGAGAGAAGAAAGACAGTGTGGCTCTGATTTACGTTCGCCTCTTGCAGCAACATTAACAACATCCACCACAATGAAATGTGATGCTGAAACGCACAGGGCAGTTATCAGGCACGTGCCCTCCTCCCCTGTGTTGCCTTTTCTAATTGTCTGAGTCAGCAGCCAGTGGTCAGTGGATGGTCAGTCAGTGAGGTCAGTAAAGCAGCAGAGCAGAGAGGATTTGCATCTGTCCTCAGAGATGTCATCGTGTTGTTTTATTTTAGGCCAGCTTCTGTAGCAGACATTACCGTGACAGCAGTGAATGTTAACCATTTTGCTGTGTAGCCGCACACTGGCTGTAGACCAAACTCGGCCTCACCCAGGGGGTTGGAAGGACTTTTTAATGGAAATTTTCAGGTTCAGTGGGTTCAATAAGCTTTGTTCTTAGATAAAATGTATGTGTTGTGAAACAAGGGCAGGGACGTGGAATTTTACCTCCACTGGTTGGGTTTGGTTTCCTAAATGCTCATGTTAAGATCCTTAGTTTGCTTGCTGATATACGAACATCACATGCTGAAGTGCCTTTGAGAGACTTCTTATTTAAAATATGCCACGTTTTTAAGAAAACTCATAGAAGAATATTTTTTTTTTATAATCATCATCATTGGTGCCTGTGCAGAAGGGAACTCAACCATGAGCAAACCTAATATACCTCTACCTCGACTGAGGAATCTTGACAACCATTTTTCATTTCTCCATTTCTTTCAGATGATGTCATCAGAGCACCTGACCTGCGGTTGGCTGCAGCGGCTACTCGCTGTGCTTCTGAAGCTTTGCCTCACTTTTGCTGGGCCTTTGCGACCAGTCACTGGGACGGCATGCACAGCCAAGGGTCCTGCCTCCTACATCCTGGTCTTTACAGGTCACTGGAGCCCACAGGCCTTTCCCAAGCAGTATCCACTGTTCCGACCCCCTGCACAGTGGTCCAAACTTATAGGTAAGAGACACCTCAAGGGGCAAAGAAATTGGTTACAGGAAAAGCAGCCATTTCTTATGGAAACTTTTACCTCTAACACCTGATATTCCAGTGAAGGTTGACTGTTATAATGGCTGCATGGAGTAATGGGTTAGCAGTCTACCTCAAGGACACTGGGTCAGATGTAGCTTCACCTAAATATGGATTTATGCTTCCCATTACGTGTAAGAGGTTCAGGGCCTCATGTCAACACGCACGGACACATACGCAGAGATGAAAGATGAAAGATGTTAATGACACAGTGAGCATTAAGAAAAAGCAGTCTAAATGCAACCAGATGGGATTTTTCTCTCTGTTTCTCTAACTTCTGTCCAGTCATATCTTTAATTTTTCTACATTTCTTTAAGATGATCCTACTCTCCTTCCCACATTTCTGCTGGTTTACCACAGTGTTGGCAGTAAACACCAGGGCGGAGGTTGAGTACTGGTGAGGATGGGTGATGATAGTTGGGGTGTGGTGGGGTCAGACCGCGTACCTCAGTGCCACAGGGAAAGAAAGGAAAAGAAACAACTCAAGCCTCTATGTCCTGCTTTTTTTTGAGCCATGGAGCATGGGACAGATGGCAGATGTTTGTACATGTGTGGGCATATACGTGTGCATGTGATTATCTCAGACTGCTCTTGTGCATCACTGTCTGTGACTTTGTCTGGTCTTGAGCTCTGTCACTGCTCCCTTGCTGCCCTGCCAGTGGATGATGGCCTACTTACTCCTTACAGAGACAGGCACTGGAGATTCTGACACACCCATAATGGCTTTTAGTGTCTCTGGGCACCGGTAAAGGAGGGGGTGCAAGGAATGGGCTTTGTCACGAGAGAGGAAAAACACAAGGGCCTCAATGGGCTGACAGTCTGCTGGTAGGGGACAGAAAGCCTGTTGGAAATGGAGTTTGTCACAGTACAAAGAAAAGCGTAACCTGTCGAGGGGTGTGGGGGCCTGTGATGGTTTTGTGTTATTGTGGAGACCTGGGGGTGAGGAACCGAGGACGCTGCCGGAGGGAAGAGGGAATGGAGTTTGTCTTGGCCAAAGAAAAAGCATGAGCAATTTAGAAAGTGAACTTTAACGTCTTGGTGGGGCTTAAACGTGACGTGTTATCGAGTTTCAAGGTCTTGACGCTCGTGGGCAATTTGTTAGGATGGAAATGCAATTAAGTGCATAAGTAATGGTAGTTTGGGGAGAAACAAGATAGTGTGTGAAGTGTGCTGGGCAGGTTGTGTGTGTGTGGCTCAGTGCGGTGTGCGTGTTAATACATGTGTCAAGAGTGTTTAAGTATGAATGCACGGTTGTGTATGTGTGCCTGTATGCAGTTCTGAAAAGTGAGGTAAGGCAGAACCATCAGAGCATTTGTCAGCGTGTTTCTGGCTAACCTTACTCTGCCCTCAAAACCACTGGCCCAGGCCAGCCGGTCTGTGGGTTTCAATAAGGAGCTGCAGAACCTGCGGTGCAAACAGTTTAACCTAAATTTGTCTCTTTATTCTCAACAGATTTCATCAATAGTTAGAACTTAATATAATAATGTGAAAAAAATGAGTCTGTTGGCCTCAAGGGTATGAAAAAGTATCACTACGGGTTTTCAAAATGGTTAAATAAAGAAATATTTGCCCTCCATCCAGCTGCTGACTCTGAGATCATGAACTACCTCCTGGCAGCTCCAGCCTGTGCTGTGGTTTTATCAGCGATAGATGGAGAAAAGATGTAACTATAACCGTACAATAATGCCAAAGACATGCATGTAGGCAATTCCTTAGGAATTATCTGTTAAATTGCAGGAAGTAGGAGGCAGTCAAAGAAATACATACAGGCTCCATGGTGGAAATGATCTCACTGTCTGGCTAAGCCTCTGTGGTGTTTCATTGACATTGATATGCATTTCCAGGGAATAAGCATCTTACTCCTGTCCTCTCCTCTTTCTTGTGTTTCCTTACTCCCTTTAGCGGTCAGCCATAATCGTCATTTTAAGCTGTGGGAGGAGGGTTCTCCAGCCAGTGCAGGGGTGCAGAACTTTGCTGAACTTGGGGTGACGGTGGAGCTGATGAAGGCGGCAAAGGAGGCCAGGAAGAGACGGGGAGTCGGCGCCATGTACCGGACAGCCGGCATCCCTAACGGCATCGGGCACAGCTCCACAGAGTTGCTCATGCAGCCTCGGAACTCACTGGTAGGCACAAATAAAACTTAATGGAGGCAATTCTCATTCACAAAAAGCACACACATGCTCAGATGCAGTAAGTCACAAAAACCGTCCGTTTGACTAAATGAGTTCAGTCATCTGGCAACCCAGGCCTCCGCATAATGTCGTCCATCCAATCTGACCAAAAACTTCACCAATTTTTTTCCACCATCCAATCAGACTATGTTTAGCCTAAGCGCTAAAGCCTTGCAGCCACAAACGCCCACATCCATCCTGCGCGGTCTGCACTCTGTCTGCTGCCTGCCCCACTGAACTCTGTGGGCTCATGATGACGGTCCCAGGATGAAGTTTAGTAAAAGGCATAGTTTGAAAGTTCGGGAGCGGTTTATTCACTTCCTTTCCTAGAAGACCATGAGAAAATTAATACAACTCTAATCTTTGCAAGCGGTCTATTAGCTTAGCTTAGTGTGACATGAAGACTGGAAGGAGGGAGACAGCAAGCCTGGCTCTCTCTGACATTAACAAAATCTGATACCAGCAGCTCTAAAGCTCACAAATTTAGATTCTATATCTAGTTTTTCAATCTGTAGAAAAAATAAAGCAACAATGATATTATGCAGTGTTATAAGGGGTTGTGTGCTGGACTATTGCTTGGCCAGGCACAGTCACTAACTTGAGTATTGTTGTCAACGCCTTGTCAGAACTACAGTTCTCTTGTTTTTTTCAAATACAGTTTAAACAATAGTGCCAGGGGTACACATGCATTGTTTTTTTAAGCACAAGGTGGCTACCATTTTCACGATTCATAGCTGCACCTCCCAGCTCCTGGTTGAGCCTGCTGTTAGCTGTCTCCATCCACAGGTCAACAGCGGTCTGTGTGGACAGCTTTAACGGTTGAATGATCATTAGGGCTGAGAGACAGACAAGATCTATATTTGGTTTTAATGTTGAGATGTGAGTATCCCCTCAGAGACAATTTAACCACCTTGTTGAGATTGGACTAGTGATCCGGATTGCTTGTGTTAACTATTTGACCCAAGTCGTACACAAAGAACTGCTTGCATTAAACACATCCATTCTCTCATAGTTCATCCTGTCGTCATGACCTGTGCTGTTCAGTCAGCAGACAATACAGTCAATCCTGGGAAGCTTGAGGTAAACTCTTTGATGAACACAGACACCTAGTAAACTGTCTCCGGCTTAGTTTTTGTGATGTCCTTCTGTCATCAAAAGGAACTTCAGAAATTCAGTGGACTTCGACGTTTCTTTTTACTCCCCAGTCATAGTTAGAAGCATTAAGATCAGCTGCCTAGAAAGTGCATTCTTCCAGCAAGAAACCATGTGCAGCAGAGAAAACATACATAAATCATCTTAAAGGGTAAAAGTTAAGTATAAGTTTAAATCTAAACAAATGCCTCAGTCACCCCCTGAACAGTAAATTCAAGTTGCACACTCCGGGTTGCAGGCTCATCCTCCCCAGATGCAGAAAAAAAATTTAAAAACTCTTTCGTCCTTTTGGCAATTGGTTTGCTGAATACCTGTATGTGAACCATGTGTCTTGTTGGAGCGTATTGTTTGCCTGTATTGCTAAGTCTTATTTTTCCGCCGGCTGTGCAACAAATTTCCCCTTGGGGTTAATAAAGTTTGCCATTACCATTACTTTAATACAATTTCATATGCTCATATTTACACTGAGAGAGTTATTGGTTGCCTCACCACACTGGCAGTAAAGCGATCACTTTGTTGCATTCTGATGTTCAGCCGAAATACAAGTCTTAGGTAGTCTGAGTGAGCCAAATCAGGTAGATAACTTTCAAGGATATATTTTAGTGCATGGATTACGGGATTGTGTTATAATCCTTTGGATCTGTCCCTATTTGGCACTACAACAACTGTGAAAGATATTGATCTGGCAGAATGCTGAAACCCCACATCACCCCATATTTAAGGTTGATAAATGGGCTGATAAATATGGACTGCTGTTAGGCTGCAGGCTCAGTGTCCAAAACCATAGCATACCCTTGCTCGTCAGTGGTCTGGGTATTGCTGCTGCTGAATAATGAGTGAGTTTGGGAGCAAAGGGTCATGGTCTGTTTCCATTTTGTTTTTTTTGAGGCTGTACTTGGTCCGATGGCTTAAACAAAGGCAAAAGATTTAAGGTAGGAATGAGGTATTGCACTGTGGAAAAAATGCGTCTCACAGCTATACCTACATTTAAAGTATTCCTTTATGTGTAAAAGCGTATGTAGGCTAGCTGATGAATGAGAGAGGAAAAGGGTGAAGAGGAAGGGGTTGTTTTTTTTTTAGGAATAGGTGTGTGCCTGCCTGAGAGTCTGGTGACCTACATTTGTTTATTGGTTATTCCACTGCCTGAACCACAGGGCCCTTAAAAAATCATAAACAACCCTGTCAGAGGGCATCTTTGGTAAGTCCTTGTCATGGACAGCAGCTTAACAGCTTGTCGTCTAGGTGTGTGATGTCTGCGGCGGCTTTTAAATGAGTTCGTCTGTTTTTAGATCCGTGGCAAGAACAAAGAAAGTACAGTATGACTGTTGTGTGTTTGAGCTGAACGTGACAAACACAGAGTGAATGACGTCAATCTGATGACAGCTTAATCAGTTGTTATGCGTTTCTGTTTCCCCACACACACAGACACACATTCATATAAATCCTTTCTCTTTTTTCTTCATCACAAACCCAAACAATCCCAAACACATATGATTCCTATCCCCATATTCACGAGCCTCCTGCTATTGCTGTTAAAGGTATAATTGAAAGCAGACAGAAAATCCAAATAAGTACCTTTCGGGATCCAACTGGCATTATGCTAAGAGATTTGGTATTTTCTAAGATTAGTGACCCCACAGAAAATGGGAAAACAACTCCTGAGCGTTAAGGTGTTTGTGTACTGGACTGAGTTGCCTGTTTTTTAGGATGACTCTTTCCCTCCGGGGCTCAGCAGAAGATTTGCTGTGATGGAGAAAAAGTAAGAGGGATCAGAGGAGCTTTGAGTAACTGTCTTTGCTCCAGAGATACTTCCTGGCCTGTATATTTCAGACCACCACAGACTGATTAAGCCAGTGACGAGGAATACCCATGAGCAGACATCCTTGCCGTGTGGCTTGATGGATATACAGCTAGACAGGACTTCTTGGAAAAACCGCTGTTTGAGAGGAGGCTGAAAAGGACAAAAGGAGGGAGGTACGTTGGAAGAGAAGGGAGGAAAGGAAGGAAGGAAGGAGGGGATCAGTGGAGAATTCTGAAAAGAACAGAGCCGCTTCTGATTTGGGTTCTCTGTTTTTTTGCCGTGCGTTGCAGGCAAGAAAACAGACCTCATGTGTCATGCTGACACTACCTGCCTCCTGTCCCGAGTAGTCTGTTCTGCCCAGTGCACTGATCTGATGTCTGTTCCATCCATCCGCACTCTATGTGACTCCAAGCCACCCTTTCCTTGCCATTCAAAAGCTGTCCAAGCCCCCCCCCCCACCCTCTCACTCTACCCAGAGCCTGAGCAGCCAAGCCTGGGTCCTCAAGTATCAGACCACAAGTGAGGAGGCGTTTTCAAATGTGCTGTTTTCTGGGCGTCTGCCACCTCAGTGTGTGTTGACCCCCAGGCCACTTCCTGTATGAGGTCACCAGCTCTCAGGAAACATCCATCACACAGGAGAAACAGTCTCGCACTGCACAGGAAACAGAGTGGGTGCATGCATGCAAACACATGTAGTCCCCAGGCCCTGCATTTATAAATGACGAAATTTATAAATTCTGACATCAGAAGTGTGTGTATGTGTGTATCTCACTATTATTCCTTGAACTTATTCTGCATACAACATATTGTGTATCAACAATAAAGGGGCAGTATTACACCACAGTACTGTGGTGGGGTTTTCAAATCTGCTTAAGACCAATTGATTGCTTTATTTTCAACTGTGTATTTATTCTCCTACAAAGAGATGTTGGTCCAGTTGTATTTATCCCAAATGTTTCAGTAAGACCTTGACTGAAGCCAGAAAACAATCACAGCTGTGTTTAGATTGCTGCTCTAGTTCTCAGGGTCCACAAGGATTGAGTGTGTCTTTTGTCTTCTTGTGTTTCATTGGAACTACTTTGTAGTTTTATTTACAGTTACAATATGAAAAAACAAGGAAAGACAAGAAAGTCACACAACTTGGTAGTGCAAAATGCATATTTCATACAGCCTACGCAAAACAAAGATCTTATGAGTAAAACAAAGTTAGTTTTGGGTATATGAATAAAGAACGCCAAAAGAAAGAAAGAAAGAGAAAGAAGGAAACTAGACAGTACAGCCATGCTAGCAACTCTGTTAGGCTGTACTTTGTTGCAGCAGTGCTTTTAGCTAAATGCTAACATCAGCATGTTAATTTATTGTGAGACCGTTATAAAATGCTCACAATAACATGCTGACATGCTGATGTTTGGGAGGTAAAAAGTTTACCATGTGCACCATCTTAGCTTAGCATTTTAGCATTCTAAAGCCCAGTGTCCCCATGATGTTTTTTTGTTTGTTTGTTTTCCGGCACAGCGCTGGGATGAGGCTCTTGTGTGGTGACAGAGAAACACGCTTCAGTGTCGTGTTATCTGCTCCACAAATGGGCCTTTCTGTTAATGTTATGATGTTCCTGACGTACTGCAAAGCTCAGGATAGACAGACATGGCAAAACGTCAAGTTCTGCTCCATAATCTGTAAAGGAGCAACAGTGACATCAGCAGAGATTTTCAGCTGGACATGTTTGCTGCAGCGGCACAAAAATGTCGGAGCGATCTGAAAATAGATGCCGGATGAACCACAAAGCATGCTCTCTCCTCACTGAAAACAATTGAAAATAGATGCTGGCACTCATTAACAAAATATGCAGCGTAGAATGGACGAGACATCTTGAATTTTAAATTAGCAGTAAACACAACGTACACAAAATTAATCCTTCACATGATGATGGTACTTGATAAAAAGTTGAGCATCAAACTTATGTCAACTCATTCTGATAGGAACATAAATGTGCTGAGCAAATGTTAAGGCAATCTATTAATAAACTGTTGAGATTTTTCTGTCTGGACCAAAGTGACAGACTGACAGGTTGATGGACAGACCAACGTTTCCATCCAAAGAGTGATGCAACTCCTCTTAATTCTAAATCACTCACCTTGCTCCTCATTTCATCTCAATCATTCTTTTGATTTATGAGCAACTGAATTCATGAATTACTGCTCTTGTAGAGTAATTTTGGTCTCAAAGCACAGATGCAGGACATTTTTTGGTTTCATTGTGCTTTGTTTATTGCTCCTTCTGCACTTTGTCTAAACTGTAAATCAAATTTCCATCTGGTCAGAAAATCTTAAACTTACTGCGCTCTCTCTCTCTCTGATCGACAGCTGTCCCTGATGGTAAAGATGATCCCAAGCCCCGACTGGTTCGTCGGTTTGGACAGTCTAGACCTCTGTGAGGGCAGCCAGTGGAAACAGGGAGTGACCATTGACCTCCAGCCTTATGATGCAGGGACAGACAGCGGATTCACTTTCTCCTCTCCCAACTTCCCCACCAGTCCCCCGGAAAACATCACAAAGGTGAGCTCTTGCAATGTTCACGAGTAGAGAGAACATCATTCATACTTCGACTCCCTCATTTTGTCACTGGAGCATTCAATCCAAAGACAAAGCAAGGTGGACGGCCTTCATCTTACTCTTAAAATAGTTCAGCAGCATGGGTACGGCGCATCATTCTTGGCTGTCTCCAAATAAATTATAGCTTGGCGGCCCTCATGCCTGACCTGAAATGATTGAAGTTAAAAAAAAGGCCTCTCTTACATAATAGTCCATCTATCCTTTCCCAGCATGTGTTTTAAAGTGGGCTATTGTGCATTTGAACTTTCGCCGACAATCTGCTGGCTCTCCTGATGAGTTATCTGTTCTTTGCTGACTTCAGATCACGTCTCAGATGCCGAACCATCCGGCCAACTCCTTTTACTACCCACGTTTAGAGATGCTCCCGCCTATCGCCAGCATAAGGATCACTCGACAGAGCAGGTCACCTGACCGCCAAGCCCCAATGTCCAATCACATCCTGCCAAACTCCATTATTCCTCAGCGTTTCTCAGGTAAGACGACAGGATCAGTGGTGCCCAAATATTTATAACAGTGGTGACATGATTTGTGATTTGTATTGCATGCATTGGTCTCAGTTCCAGACCTTTGGCCGGACAGCAACACATAAACAGTTCTCACAACCTGCAGAAGCTACGAGCACACGCTAATAGAAACGGCCCTTGTTCCCGCGGCGATGTCCTTTCTTTAATTGCACACGCTATATTTGTCTTAACTCTCTTTCCCTTCAATTCAGCAACACCACTAGACTGTGA
>JAQFJA010000026.1:10752008-10763238 GCA_029874485.1 Naso brachycentron | reverse complement strand
ACATTTCTTGGACTTCCACAACTGACAAAGTGCAGAAGTAACGGTTACATTGGTAGTAATTAGTGACAGAAAATGACAAGTCCCTCCCTCCTCAGTATGGGGCAAATACAAACAGACGGTGTGTAATTCCCTTCACTTGGGTGACTGAGATGAAAACAATATGATCCAGTGGAGTAACGCAATGAGTTACTGACATTACTCGCGACAAAATCACGTTCATCGCTTTATGTCTAAACACACCTTCAGTCATTGTATTTCTAATGCGGAAAGTATTGTTGATGAAACAGTGTTTACACAATATTCAACAGAGCAAGAAAATTTTTTACAGATTAACCACTGGGATGGTCAATAAATGCCAGAAATGCTACCAGATTAAGAGACTTTCACGCCTTTATAATTTTTCAGTCTGTGCACTTTTCAAGTTGAGAAAAAAAATTTAAAAAATAATGATTTTATGACTAACAGCTAATTGACCTGCTTATCTTCTACAGTGTTGTTTGATATGGCCTATTTTTAAAAATAATCTCACACCTTTCAAGTAACCCAGAATTGCAACATATAATCACACTAAAGATAGGCACTGTATGTAATTAAGATTTATATGTAGCATAGTGTACATGGACTGTGTCAAAGGTTCCACAAACAGAACGCAGATTGATGCATGAGGTATCACTGTGACTGTGGACTTTGGATATTGCAGCACAGTGCAACCATAATTCTGCTTATGCTTGCTGAGATGCTTTCACTCTGTAAACAAAACTAATCTGCCCTAATTTAAATAAGATCTAGTAAATCATCTGTTCCTGCATCCTGTGTTTTATTTCAATCTGCTAGAACATAACTCATATGTTTGTCCCTGTTCCTGCTGACAGGGTCATACACCATTCAAGGGCGCAGGGTTCGTGTGTACCAGCCAGAGTTTGAGGAGTGCTGGGCATCAGGACTGGTCTCACAACATGACCCTATCTCACACATTATGGAGATCACCTTAGACAAGGTAAATAACTCTAAACTTGCAAGTGGAATTGGAATGCAGATTGCTTTAGATATGTATGGATCACCATAGCCAAAAAACAAAATCTTTATGGCATAATATGGAAAATTGAGAAACAAAGGAGAATATTTAGATTAAATATTGACCTTTCATCAGGTTCAGACCGAACAAGTTAGAATTAAATGACTATGTTGCCTCACTTCTTTTTTATTTTAATAATTACCTCTTAACAGTTGCTCCACGGCATTTTAATACCAGGTTGCAGTGTTAAAATTATTTCCCTGGGGTGGCCCAAAGCCAAACCTTAACATTCGGAAAATTTAGAGGAGGATTTTTACCACCCATCTTTTAAAGTTACTGTATGGCAGCACACATATTTTTTATCATGAGTAATGGAGAGAGAATTTAAAATTGTGGTTGACACTAAACAGTGGGAGGATGAACATTTGTACTGGAAGTTGGTATGAACTCCGAAATGGATAAAATTCAAAAAATATTTATTTACCACACTGAGACTGAGCTCTAGGTTTAGGCGGTAGTAAGGTTTTACAGTAAACCAGGGTATTAAGAAATCCAAATGGTATGATTTTCAATACTATTAAATACCTGTGGGCCGTTTCGGTTGGTTCTGCACAGTGTTTTCTGAGTTTTGTTTTTTTTTTTCAGTCTGATCTTAGTATGACGTCAAACTAAGCCAGACTTCTCTATGTGGTCATGCCACTCCATGCACAGTTATTCCTGCCCCCCAACCCCCCACGTTGTGCTGCGGATGTTACACCACTGTGATCTGCCGTGCTGTTTACAATGTTAGCATGTTGTTTCAATATTTTAATATGGCTCCAATAAAGTGTGTCAGAATGAAGTAAAGTTGATAGTCAGCTTTCCGAAAGTGAAAAGCACCAGACAGAAGTTGATAGAGTTCCTGTTTCCTGGCCAAAAAAAGAAAAAAACCTCTGTGAGCATTCGTTCACTTAATGCAATAAAATTTTGTCAACTTGCGGTGAAGTTAGTTTTAGGTTGGATTTTCCACAGACAGTAAACAGATGCTGCTTGGGAGCGAATGTCTGTCAAATATCCAACCTAAAACTTACTTTACTGCAGTAACATGAGCCAGTATGAAGCCGGTTAGCAGCTAGGCTGAAGCTAAGGGACGGTGCTGTTACATCAATACAAGGTCATGTTGAGGAGTCAGAAGTGCAAGCTGCAAGTAACATTATGTCACTGTCCTACTTGTGTTTATTTTGTGTCAATAATCAGACAAAAGGGGCTGTGAATGCAGTGTTTGTGTAGACAGTATGCATATACGCAGAGTACACAGAGCTCGTCAGTTCACCCACCACTGTTTATTTATTTTTTTTAAACCGACCATATACTGTACCCCTGGGTGAAATGTCAGGAGGGTATGAAGGTATGGAAAAATGGATACTGCCCAAGCCTGCTGAGCTCTATCTGCAGAAGACACCACAGAAAGCTTAAGGGTAGACAAATGGAAAACACTATTGTAACAAATTTTAACATGAAAATAATTTACAGAATCAAAGGTTTCATAATGAGATGGGTTGCATAGCTGTGCTCTGTTAAGTAAAATAAAAATGGATTACATTACAGGTACATGTCGATGTGTGGGCGTGTATGCATGTGATTACATGTTTAGATGTACATACTTACAAAAATTTGTTTTTGTGTTTAATATTGTATGTGCAGCTCCACACATCACCATTATTATTGACGGTTTTGTTGTTAACATTATTAAACTTTCTAATTTTATTGCATTTCCTAATAACAATGATAAACATAGTTGTCATTGTAGCACCTTTAAGTAACATTGTACTGTAGTAATGATTAATCTGAGTCAATGGTAAACATCAGGCCTTAAAAATCAGTTTTAACAAACTATTCTTAAAATCTTTCTTATGTTTTTCCCCAATATATTCTGGTAATGATGTGAATGACACTTAAAAACCACATTTCTTCTGAAGGGAGAAGAAAATCAGATGGTTGATCCTCGTGTGATACATGTCATGCTGGCAGAGGACGAGGTAAAGTTGTCATATTATAGGTCTAATCATAATCTGTAATTGGTTGTGCTCTGCTGAATGTTAATTTATTCCTGACATGTTCCCTGTGCTTTAGCTTGGTAAGAATGGGCGGCGAAGGAAGGACAGTGAAACAATGAAGGGTGACAGTGGACGCAGACGCAGAACTGCCTCCGAAGGTGAGGATGACCTGAACTTGAAACGTTTTAAAGGCGCAGGGGATACGGGAGCTGATGTCCAAAACTGTGGTGATTCCAACAAAAATCCAGCAGAAGGGATTGGCAACTGGGGTGGAGACTCTGGCGAGAGAGTCAGCAGCACAACCAAAAATGGAAGCTCTTCAGAAGGAACCCTTTCTCAGGGCAGAGTGTCATCCCCCAACACCAATTCCCCACTCCAGATGGACCAAACAAATGCTACTCCTCGTTATCCTGCCCACATCAAAGAAAATGGCCGTTTACTCTCCACACAAGGGGCAGCAGACTCCACCACTGCCACTTCTCACACCCCCACCCCTCCTCCACTCAAACCTGCTCCCTCTCCCTTCTCCACAACATCTTTCCCCTCACTAGGCCAGATGCCAAGCCTGGTCCCTGGAGCTCCAGCCCCCAAGGCTTCCCCATCCCCCCAACCAGAGCGAGAGGAGGCCTCCCAGTCAGCTTATTCTAAAACAGCTGCCCTTGTTTCTCCGGGGCCTGTCACCATTTCTTGGTCGCATGACAGTGGCCCTAGTGTGGCACTTTCAGCTTCTGTGGGGTTTAGTCCAAAAGCTCCCACCTGGGGAAGCCAAACTGAGGTAAGACAATCAATATGATCCGTACAATCATAACTTTATCAAGCTTTTGCAAGTCATCACATATTTGTTGATTATTATTGTCATTTCACCACTTTTTGTTTGTTTGTTTTTCAGGGATCTAAAACTGCATCAGGTTTTCGTTTGCCCCTGGCTGTGCCCACTCCCTCTGTGTTTGGAGATGTTACCTCTCAGACCAATGGAAGTCCTGCCACCACCACAACCCCCCAGGACGCTTCCAGGCCCTTTGGCTTCGGCTTTGGAGGAGCTAAGAATGAGACTCAACCCCAGCAAGACCAAAACTTGTTCTTCCAGTGCATGACCCAGAGCTCTGTCTCCAGCCCGAACCTAGCTGCCGGTCAAACCCAGTCCAAGGATACCAATTATTTCACCGCAGTGTCTGAAAGCCTAAGTAAAGAGCCCCCAAGCCTGTTCAAGCCCACAACCTCAACTGAGGGGCTGAAAAAGCCGGAGCAGCCCAAAGTGCCTGAGACCCATCCGACAGGAAATGGTGTACTCAACAAATCATCATCTGCCTTTCAAGGCATGGGTGGCTCTGCAGGAGGAAGAGGCTCAGGTCTAACTATTGGTGGTCTGGCCGCAGCCACTGGGGCTCAAAGTACAGCTAAGAAGAGCAGTAATAATGGGACCTCTGTCGGGAGCTTAGGGCTGCAATCTGGTTTTAATACTCCAGATAGCCACCAGAACCTTTTTCTGCAAGCCCCCAAAGAGCCTGCTAATCCATTCCTGGCATATGGGGACAAAACCTCCCACACCTCCTTTGCTGGCCTTACTGGGGCTGAGCCACAGACGCTTGGTCATGCATCGGACAGCAAGCCAAACCTGTTCACTATGGCGGAGCCACCTAAAGGGATGCTGCCGTCATCTTTCCCCACACTCTCAGCAGCTGCTTCACCCAGCTCTTCCTCCTCTCCAGCACTAGCCTCATCACAGAGGTCACAGAATGAAGGGACTGTGACAAAGGAGGAGCATGAAGATGGGGAGATGCCTTCATCCACTTCAGGTTGCCCCATGTTTGCAAGCACTGGTCCTAGTGGAATGGAGGAGGTCCCTGTGTCCTTTGACCAGAGCCCATCACAGAAGTTTACCCTGGAGGAAAGAGGCCAATCGTCCAAACGTGATTCTGACTCAAGCAGCAACAGTGATCTTTCAGACCTGAGTGAGAATGAGGAAGGACCCGAGAAGGGTCAAGTTCTAGGTGGACCCCCACACCCTAACAAGGATGGGGGCATGTTGCAGAAATCTAAAGTTTCAGGGGCTGCTAAGAGCCGTCCACGTAGCAAACCTTTCAAAGGTAAGTCTTGTCTTCTTTTAAAAACTCATGTATCATCGTGGTGGAAAACTGAGCAATGAAACTGACGCAGTGTTGTCCTCCTCAGTGGGCCAGTCTGTACTAAAAGACCAGAGTAAAGTGCGTCGTCTGAAGCAGTCTGGGGAGTCCTTTCTCCAGGATGGCTCCTGCATCAATGTGGCCCCTCACTTGCACAAGTGCCGCGAGTGCCGTTTGGAGCGTTACCGTAAATATCGAACTACAGACGAAGACAGCGATGAAGACGACGACCCTAATGTGGCCTGTCGTTTCTTCCATTTCAGGAGGTATGTGTTTATATGTTATGTGGTGCTGTTCAGTGTCTTTCTTTGCTTCATGGAGGAAAGTTATCAGAATTGAGGAAGTAATTATTGCAAATAAAACAAATACAAAAGGAGTTGCTGAAAAAAAAATCCCTTTTTTTTAATCTTGCGACCAGGTTGGCTTTCACTCGTAAAGGTGTTCTGCGTGTGGAAGGCTTTCTAAGCCCTCAGCAGAGCGATGCCATGGCTATGGGTCTGTGGCTACCTGCACCAGCTGTCCAAGAGGGTCTAGACCTCGATACATCCAAGTACATCCTGGCCAATGTGGGAGACCAGTTCTGTCAGTTGGTCATGTCTGAGAAGGAGGCCATGATGATGGTGGAGCCTCACCGTGAGTATTAAAAGCTCATCATTCTCACCTGAGCCCATGTTTTCCTCACTTTCTTTGGGGCATCTTACATTTTGTCTGAGGTGTTTATTGTGTCGATAAAAACTTCTGTTTTGTTGACCGGTCTTTCAGAGAAAGTGGCGTGGAAACGTGCTGTACGAGGTGTTCGAGAAATGTGTGACGTTTGTGAGACCACACTGTTCAACATTCACTGGGTGTGTCGCAAGTGTGGTTTTGGAGTGTGTCTGGACTGCTATCGGCTCCGTAGGAACAGGCCAAGGGAAGGTGAGTCATATGGTTCTGTTAAGGGACCTTTAGAGCCAAATTGACCAGTGCACCACAGTGTTTGTGTGGTAACCTAACTGGTTTAATTGTATTGCTTTTTTTTTTTTTCAACAATTACTAAGAAAAAACCCTGCTAAGGCGAAAAATTAATGAGATCTTATGAGGCTGAGTGCTGTGGAAAAACTCAGGTTGATTTTCCCTGTGTATCTCAAGATGTAGATGAAGGTCCAGAGGATGAGGTTTTTGCTTGGTTGAAGTGCGCCAAAGGTCAACCTCATGAGCCACAGAACCTTATGCCTACACAGATTATACCGGGGACAGGTAATGTGCACTATGATTAGATCATATGCCAATTATACATTTATTCCCTCCTCACAAGCATCCAGCATTAAACTATTATTATTGTTATTATAATTATTTTGACACAGTAAGAGTTGTAATGATTTATTTTCATCACCTTTCTCCTTAAGCTCTTTACAACATAGGTGACATGGTGCACTTAGCGAGAGGAAAATGGGGTATTAAGGCCAATTGTCCCTGTGCCAGTCGGCATACCAAGCCTCTAGTGCGCCCGAGTGCCCCTAATGGGATTTCACAGGTAATCTTCTACAACATCGTTTTACTTTTAGTTGTACACAATGCATTTTAAGAAGTGTTAAATTTATTAAGTTTCTAACATTTAGTTTTGCTTAACTCAGCAGGCTGCAACAAGCAGTGGTGGCGTTCATGTAGCTACACCTTCTGGTACTAGCTCCACTCCAAAATCAGAGGGAGAAACATCAGCAATCAAAACAGAAACCACACAGACAGCAGCACCATCTGACAGTGGGGGAGGAGAAACCGTGGGCAGTACCAGTAACTCCACCAGTGGTACTTCCTCACCCTGTAACCACAGCCAGTCCTCTGCCAAGGAGTCCCGCTCGTCAGGAGAAGGCAACAGCTCTGCTCTGCACTGGCTGGCAGACCTGGCAACACAGAAAGCCAAGGATGACACCAAGGGTAAGTTAGAAGGAACAAATGCCGAGTCAGCATAATACAAATGCATGAAAACAAAGGCTAAATTAGTATTGAAGTTAAAGTGACATCACTATCCTTGTCATCTTCTCACAGAATCTGGTTCACTTCGGTCCATGATGAGTCGAGACAGCCGGCCTCCCTTTGGTCTGGATTCCCTCAGTGCCCTGTCAAAGCCTTCTGCTTCCAGCCCTAAGCTATTTAACAGCCTGTTACTGGGCTCCAATATGGCCCAGTCTAAACCTGAGGGGTCCAGTTTGCGGGATCTGCTCAACTCTGGTCCGGGAAAACTCCCCCAGGGGCCTGGAGAGAGTGGAGTGCCGTTCCCCTCTGTCTTTACCTCAGCAGGCGTATGTATAAAGCTTGTACTATGCCTTGCAGTTTTATTAAGTGTTCTAAGTGTACACATCTATGCCAGCAAACCTTTCGGCAGGATAATTTTCTGAACTAGTCTCATGTTGTATTGCTAAGGCAAATCCTTAAAAACTTTTAGAGAAAAAAAAAAGAAAAAGATTAGGCTTTTACCTCAAAGTATTCCAATTGAAGTACAAGTTCTTAACCGGTTGATCACGATTTCTCTTGTCTGATAGAGTGACAAGCTGAAGAGCAGCCTCCCCAACTTCCTGGATCACATCATCGCCTCGGTTGTGGAGACAAAGAAGGCAGAGGGCCGACGAACTGGGACCTCTGAGGGCGGTGAGCTTGGTGTATTGGGGGGCCGCAAAGACGGAGTAATGGGCCTTAGTGTTTTGGAACCACATACCTCACACTCCTGGCTGTGTGATGGACGGCTCCTCTGCCTCCAGGATCCCAGCAACAGCAACAACTGGAAGATCTTCAGAGAGTGCTGGAAACAGGGACAAGTAAGAACTGCCATTTATTTTGTAACTCCTGAAGCATCTGTGGCAGAAACACGATGAAGCAGAACAAGAAAGATGGCTTTGTATTAAACATGGGTTGAAACTTTACACTCATCTGATTTCTTCTCCTCTGTCCAGCCTGTGTTGGTGTCAGGGATAGATAAACGCCTGAAAAGTCATTTGTGGCAGCCTGATGCCTTCAGCAAGGAGTTTGGAGACCAGGACGTAGACCTGGTCAACTGTAGAAACTGTGCTATCATCTCTGATGTGAAGGTGCGAGACTTCTGGGACGGCTTCCAGGTCATCTCCAGTGAGTTCCCAATCTGTTTTTCCTAAATGACTGTTATTTGTGTTTTGGATTGATGGATTAATGTGCATACAAATGTGTTATTTTAGACTTCAGTTTCTGTCTGATCTCAGAAATTGCAGCTAACGTGCTGTTTTCTGTGAATGCAGAGCGACTGCAAGATGCTGAAGGCAATCCCATGGTGTTGAAACTGAAGGATTGGCCTCCAGGGGAAGACTTCAGGGACATGATGCCCACACGGTGAGGAACCAAGAGACAAGATTTTCTTTGGAGTCTTGTGTATTTTCTTACCAACCAAGCCACTGCTTCTTCCCCAGAAGCAGTTATTTACAAATATTGTATTATCAGTTATTTCCTTTGAAAGATGAAAAAAGTATAAATCTGAGTCTAAAAACAAGATTTTTTGTGAATCTGTCGATGATTTGCAAGGTACAAAGCACTCGTGTTATTTATGTTGTTCCTCTCCAGGTTTGAGGATCTGATGGAGAACCTCCCCTTGCCCGAGTACACGAAAAGAGACGGTCGTCTAAATCTTGCCGCTCGTCTGCCCAACTTTTTTGTGCGCCCTGACCTTGGACCTAAGATGTATAATGCCTATGGTTAGAAGGATTGATTGAGTCTGATAGAAAATTTTCTTGCTTTTTTCTTTTTTTTTTTAACTCAGACGTCTTATCTCTCTCTGCCCATTTCTTAGTCCTCATCATATCTCTCTCCTTCACTTCTTTTCCTCAGGCTTAATCTCGTCTGAAGACAGAAAGGTGGGAACCACTAACCTTCATCTGGATGTCTCTGATGCTGTCAATGTAATGGTCTATGTTGGCATCCCTAAAGGAGAGGGAGACCAGGAACAAGGTCAGTGGATTTAAACACACAGCTGATGAGTATGTCTGTTTCTCTTTGGTCTCCTCTTCTCTCTCTCTCTCTGTCTCTCTCTCTCTCTCTCTCTCGAGATATCATTGAGGGGTGACCCTCATTTGCAATGACAGTGAGTCAAATAAAGCAATGCAAAGTAAAAAACATCAAATAAAAGTTCTAACATAAGAGAGGCAGTTGCACCACAAGTTGATAAAAAGAGCCAAAACCATAAAAATGTTGAATAATGAGGAAAAATAAATGCAGTGGTTTAAAGGCCCAGCACCATATTAGAATTAAATGAATATACAAAACAATAGGAAGTGAAATAAATAAAGACATTTATGTAAGATATTGACAATTCAGAATGAATTGCAAGTAGTGTTTTGGAGGTTTGAGATAACATGTATCAATTGGTAAAAGGTATGAGGGTACTGATTTTAATTTGTTGCTGTATTATGTTCTCGGAGTCAGGGGCACTGAAGTTAAAAGCAGTCCTGACTTGACTTGTGGAACAATCAAAAACACTACATACCTTCCTGATAATTTCGTCATGTAAAAGTATTTTTATTTACAATATGTCATCCATATATTGCTGTCATTTTAAGCACTGGATATTAATCTCAAGTCCTACATTTAGTTGATCACTTCCTAATAATCTTGGGGAATATTTCCACAGCTGTTTCCTCAGCATTATGCATTTTAATGTTTTAGCTCCAGGGTTGATTGACTTAGACTGGGCCTTGAAAATACCCTTCAGTGGGTCTTACTTATTTACATTGTGACAAAATCTCTCATTCACAGAGGGAGAAATCTCTGGACGCCAAGGTCTGTAGAATTTCAATTGTATCACTTCAGTAGCATGCCCCTCTTCTTGACTAACCCCTCTTCTTCACTTCCCCACCACCCCACACCCATCCCTCTGTTAGTATCTATGAAATAGGGGCCAGAGCAGTGGGATCCATCTGTTAGCTTCTGCTGTGGCATGATTTGTAGATTTTCATGCTAATGCACCCTTTATTAACACCTAAGATAAATAACGGATGGCACTGAAATTTCTTTTGTTGCTCTCTTTGGAGATTCTGGCTTTCCTCTGTTTAGATTTCAGGGTTAGGTTAAAATTTTTACTGTCTGAAGTTTAGTTAAGGCAAAAATGTGCATTCCATGAGTTAACATGGATTTCACATAAGATTTCATGTATTTACCACACTGGGAGTGTCTTCAGTTCCTGTTAGCTTTGGGTGACCCTGCTCTGGTCCTTAGACTGTGGGAGAGAGGTTTTACTCAAGGGCATTTTAATTGGTTGATTGATACTTTATTAATCCCCAAAGGGGGAATTTCAGGTGTCACCAGCACAGCACATAAAACAAGCAGACAAGAAGCAGAGAGCAAAGTATAGAGAAGACGACATGTAGTGAACATTTGCTATCACACACTATTTACAAATAGAAATAAAGATCACACAGAGCAGTCACAGTACATTTCAGATAGGCTACATGAGTTCAGTTAGCCGTTCATTATAATACCTTATGGCAGTAGGGAGGAAAGACCTCCTGAAACGCTCCGTTCCACACCTCGGCATGATCAGGCAATCACTAAAAGTACTCTTAAGACTTTTAAAGGAGCCGTGCAACGGATGGCCCTCGTACTGCAGTATAGTGCGCAATTTTTTCCTGGTGTGTTGCTCTGTGACAATTTCCAGAGAGTCGGGGAGGATACCGATAATGGAACCTACTTTTTTAATAAGCTTATTCAGCCTGTTCCTGTCGTCTGAGGTAATGCTGCCCCCCCCCAGCAAACCACCGCATAAAATAGAACACTAGCTAAGATGATCTGATAGTAAACATGGAGAAGTTCGCTGCTTAAATGATCTGAGTTTCTTCAGGTGGATAGGTCTAGACTGGGCCTTTTTAAAAATGGCATTGGTGTTTTCCTTCCAGTCTAGCTTAGCATCAATGATATTGCCCAGGTATTTGTAGGATGATGCTATTCTGACTGGGTGACCTTTGAACAAAACAGGTGTACCCTCAGCATGTTTCCTCTTCCTGAAATTAAAGACTTACTCCTTTGTTTTCATTACATTAAGTGGAGGAAAGAGGAAATTGTAA
>JAQFJA010000026.1:10738035-10748993 GCA_029874485.1 Naso brachycentron | reverse complement strand
TTCAATGATTCTGAAGGCATAAATTTTTCTTGTCAGGTAATAGTGATGGCTACAGCAGATATTTCCAAACTAATTACTAAAGAACATTAAAATAGCTAAAACTGACAACAAGCAGTTTGTGCTATGCTAGCTGTAAGCAAGCACACCTAAGCCAACTCTGTAATAAAAGGCTGTAAATCTTTCACATTAAACTTAGTGAAAGTTTTGTGACATTTCTTTGTTCTTCCTGTCATTTCACCACTTCTCATGATGGTGAACTGGTCGGACTTGAGTGTCTGATCTTTGCTGTCCTCTGACAAAGCTTTTTTTTTCTTTTTTTTTTTCTCTCTCTCTCAGGTAAAGAACATCATCTACCACGCAGTGAAGGACGCTGTTGGGACACTGAAGGCGCACGTACCCAAACTAGCGCGCCCGTAGGTCCTCTTTCAAAACGCTGTCTCAAAACAACCAGCCTCTGACAACCACTCCACTACGCACACACACACAGGATGCATTACACACACATTAACAAGTACAAGCTACAGACTACAAAGATAGAGCGTAGGTTCTGAACGGGCAGTGAACGTCTGGTTTTGGGAAAGAGAAAATTTGTTTTGGGGATGGGGTGGGGTGGGGGGGATTAGATGGTGAGGGGTTAGTTGGCAATTCGATGAAGGAGGTCCTTTATCACTGTTACACAGTACGCTCAAACTTGTCTAGTTGTTTTCCAATTCTTTTTTTTTGTTTGTTTTTTTGTTTTTTTGGATTAACTCTGTATTTAAGGTCAGTGTGTTTGTTCTGTTGTTTTCATTGTATATGTAAGATGTGAGAGTAAGGGAGGTTAAAGCTGACGTGCCTTTGGAGCAGAGGTTCAGCTTCCATATAAGTGACTGACAAAATGTGAGTACTGGGCTAACTTTCCTATTTTGATTAAGTCGATATTATTTTTCTTCAATAGGAGCGAGGTTAACCTTTTTTGTAGATTTTTCTGTTGTTGGAGTTTTTAAACAGCTGATAGCTTCTGCCCGCTGTGGCAGAAATGAATTTGTGAAGCAGCCAGAGATGGTAGGCAGACCAAAGTTTTGTAATTTTCTTTTTCTTATTTCACTTTTCAGAGTAACAAGTCTTTTCTTTTTATACACCACGCCATTATAATAAGAAGGACTTCAGAGAGGGTTGGTTTTTTTTTCTTTTCCTTTTGTTTTGTTTTTTTTTGGTTACCTATCTTTGTCCCGTGGGCTGAATGAACTACAGACTTCCAACAACATTGTTCAACATCACAATTGCAGCTGAACAGAACTACTGGCCATTAACATTGTATCAATATATATATTGATCTTAGCAGTTGTTTGATTTTTCACAATAAAGTTTACAAAAACTACAGTTTGTTTTTGGGTCATTTTTAGCCTCAAAACGTACGTGTGTGTGTGTCCAGTCAGGTGCCTTTAAGACATAGTAGAAGGAAAATTTTCTGAGTGGTTTTTAAATTTTTAATATTTATTTTTAAAAGTAATCAGTTTAAAATGATAAAACAAAAAAGGTAGCAAATATTAACATTTGAATGCAAACTTGGAATTCTTTCCCAATGGATGATTTTAATATTAAAACAATTTCCTCCTGAGCAGTTTCATTATTGGTCTCCATAACATCTTCAAGTTTCTGCTTCTGTGCAGTGCTGAACATGGCTAATGAGCTTCCATCTTAAATCAAATTATGCAAGTATTTAAATGTTGCCTTTTCTTTGACCTTTTCCCCCCTCAAATGTCATTTATAGTGTTTGGTTTTGTCTTCCTCAGATATAATAAATAAAGGTCTTAAATTTAAAAAAATTGACACTGAACAGCTACATGGCTTTCTATTAGCTGTAGCTTGTTAAGGATAGTGACTCAACATGCTGTTACATAACATTGTTTACTGGCTACATGCCCCTATATCTTTTTATATGAATATAAAACTCATGAAGGGAACGGTGCTTAGCTTGCACTGGACAATAAATTCAAGCCAGAAAATATACGTATAGATACATACACACTGTAGAACAAGAACAGTATGCTTTGGCTTCACTGCTTGTGGTAGAATTAGTAGATCAAAGAAATGGGGCAGGAAAGATTGAATGTATTGTGGCTCGTCATAGAGGATACAAACATGAACTCAGTTAATTTAAACGAACAAAGAGGGTCTTTGATACTGTCTCTTCACAACTGCTTGTTTATTTGAGCTGCAACATCAACTGAATAATTGATTATCTATAGAAAATTAATCGCCAACTATTTTGATAATCTATTCGTCGTTTCAGTCATTTTTCTAATAAAAAATAAAAAGCTCTGCTGGTTTAGCGTCTTAAATGTGAGTGTTTGCTGCTTTTCTGTGTCGTTTATGAAAACAAATGAGGAGTCTTTGAGTTTTGGGCTGCTGTTTGACCAAAAGAAGCAATTTGAAGATGTCGCATTTGGCTCTGGGAAATTGAGATGAGCATTTTTTAGCACTTTTCTGATATTTCACGGTGTAAACGATTAATCAATTAATCGTAAAAATGATCAGAAGAATTAATGCGAATGAAAATAAAGACTTGTTGCAGCCCTATTTATTGTCTATAATATCAGTAACTATAATTTCTTCTCATCTGTTGTCATTAATCATGTATTCTCTGCCGTACTACTGTGACTGGCGTTAATTCGTGTGTATCACTGCTCTGCCGGAGAATGTTTTTAAGTTAAAACGACACATTTCGCAGCGTGGCCGTGGCCCTTTAAGAGCCCGCGTTTCCTGCAGTGGTGGAGAGCAGCTCGGCTGCATAGACTGCAGCAGCACATCCTCAGTTCACCTGACAGCCCGGCGGAGCCGCTTCACATCACAACAAGCCGCGTCCTGGAGGGGAATGGGGGGCACCTAGCCCGCTAGATAATTGACTAGATTTCCTAGAAGTGGAGAAGGGTCACGGTCGGCGGTCCAGCAAGATGGTATCCTGGATTATTTCGAGGATAGTAGTGTGAGTACGGGCTGGGCTGCGTCTGCTGTTGTGTTTAACGTTAACCCGATCAGCGGCTCCTCCATTCATCAGCTGTGTGATAGCTGAGGCTTGCTTTGTCAACCATTTTCTGTCCGTTTATAACAACTTGTCATGAATGTATCTAAACCAACTGTGGGGCAGTTATGAAGGCGCTGTGCTAAGCAGCTGTCTGTACAAACCGTTACAGCCGTTGCTCTGTTTAGTCTGTTAATAACGTCTCAGTGTTGCAGTGCAATCTGGATTCAGCGCGTGCTAGCCGCTGGTAGCTATTGCTAACGTATGCTTGCTAGCCAGCGAGTGTAACCACCTGACGGATAAAGTGTTGGTAGGAAAAAAAGATATTCGTCGGCCTTATTATTCAAGTGAAACCTGTTTCACATGCCAGCCTCGCTGCAGACAAGAAAACACGCTCAAAAGCGCCTGCTGTGGCTTTTAGAAACACCTCAGCATGAAGCTGCTATTTAGATCGAGCATACAGCGCCATATGATAACATGAGCTGATAGCCCAGCGGGCCAGTCCGGGATGTGTTTGTATCCATCCGTCTCTCACGATCGGACGTATGTTCAGTAATTTCCTAGATCTATGTGAACGACTTGTACAGTGTCAGCAGCACAAAATGCTGGAGTGACTTTACAAAATGAAACCATGCTGTGGTCTGGCGAGCAGTAGAAGAAGTCAGGCCCTGCTTCCACCTGTGCACAACATAACAGTGTGGATGACTCAACTAAAGCCAGCAAAAAAAACTAGATCCCCTAATGCAGACATGTTCAGCATTAGTGCTGTCTTTGAAATGACTGCTCTGGGTGTTTCATCAGTGTCTGACCACTGGACAAGCCTCTCTGTCAGTGATGCTTTTACATTCATATGGATTTAAGCAGGCTGTGCTCTCTTTAAACAAATATAGTGATTTTCGAAGGCCTAGGAAAAGAGATGCTGTAAATGTGCCATCCCTAATTACATCCTGCTTGCCTGGATTACATAAGTCGAGGATAACACATTGGGAGACAGTTACTTTAAGCGGTTGACAGCTGGCTCTTCTCTTCACTGCACCTCAGGTAGTCATGTGCCAATTAAAGACAGACAATGTGACTGGATGTGCATCATAACGGCTGCTGCGCATCTAACACAAGATCAATCGTTCCTCATGTTTGCTCTACACTTAAAATATGCAGCTGCGTCTTTTTAAAGGTGACTAGACTTTGTTTTTCTTACAGACAATTGATTTTTCCAAGCCTGAAATACTGAAAAAGGTCAATATCCGGTGGAACTAGCTTTACATTATAATATATCCAATCTTGGAGTCACTGCGAGTGGACGAGACACCCTCAAATACTGAGACTTGAGCTTTAGATGGGAACACAAAGAGGCACGGAGCATCTGATGAGGGAGTCTACTGGCCTACAGGCCTGCAATGAGTCGCCTCGGCTTACTGTACAAGGCTGAGAGGCGCTGCACACATGACTGAGCAGCTCAGACACATACTGGGGCAGAAGACCTACTTAAATGCTGAGAAAAACATAACCCTGCTTTCAAGCCTCGTAGGTAGACTGAATGTGGAAAAAAAAAAGCATTCAGTCCACCTTTGAGATAGTGTTACTAATCAAAATCAGTGGTTTTTACTGTCAGCACACATACAAACTAGTCGGTTTCTGAACTTTATTCTCCCTGCTGTCACCTAACTCAGCATTTAGCGTTCTGTCACATCAGCACAAATCACTGCAGTGGTGCAGGATGCCACCAAATGCACATCAAAACACTGCTCTGTTTGCACAGTGGACACATCTGCACAGTGGACTAACACATGGTGACCGACCCTGTGGCGGACTTCTGTGTGTTTTTCCTCTTGATCTTGCTGCAGTTTTCCGGATTCCATGATCTGCATCATGGGCCAGTGTGTTCAGACAAGCTAGTGTCCGTCAGCTATGAGGTCACCATTCGCAGGAAAACCAACTGAAGACTGATTTTGCTGAAGTGATTAGCCAGAATAGTTTAGAAAGCTATGTATATTTACATAACCGTAGAGCAGACATGGCTAACCTGCTTTTTAAGCAGGAACAAACTTGTTAGTTGTCATAGTCAACACCCAAAGACAATGTTCTCGAGCTGAATCCCCCCCCCCCGCCTCCTCTGACTGGGGCTTCTCTTCTTCACAGCCTTGCCTTTGGGACGCTCTACCCAGCATACTCCTCATACAAGGCTGTCAAGACGAAGAACGTGAAGGAATATGTGAGTATCACCTCTGGTTACTAAATCACAGCAGACCATTTTTGACCCCTGTCTGTTTGACTTTTTGGTTGTTTTACTCCAGGCTACTATGTGCTATTTTTACACTAATGCTTTAAATGCATCTTGTAATACAAAGCCAGCAGATTTAGGTCAGGCACACACATAACTTGCCTGTTTTAATCACCTGGGGTTGTTTCTGTTTTGATTTTTGCCACATTGACTGTTCTATTTCTTGAAGCACTGTTGCTTTAGGACTGTTTACCACAATGTCAAGTACACTTAAAAATGATCAGGGTCTCCAAGTCAAGGGCAAACACATAGCATGGCAATAATTTGGGGCACTCCAACCTTCATGGAACTGGGTCACTGAGGCACAATAATATTAAATCTCTTGTCTCAATCCTAATTCTTCTGTTCTACATTGAAACAGTAGTGTTTTTAACGAACAATCTGATCCATATAGAGTAAGAGAATAACGGGGAACTAGACAATTACATCACCTGCAAAAGTAAATGAACATGCTCATAACGATTACGTAATAGCTTGCCATGCTGCAGATGTGAATACCCATCTGCATTATCTAGTGCAGTTGTTTCCGACCAAGAGGCCACCCAATCCCTTGACACAGAAATGATTCATAATTCAAATGTGCATGTCCCCTATGCTGTCAAGATGTCCTAAGGGCCTGCAAATCCCCAAATTTCCTCTCCGTTCACCGCTGCTATTTTAGAACTCAGTACAATCCTTGCTTAATATTAAAATGTGACAGGTTCTGTGTGAGACTTCAGAAAATCCTTCTTATTAATGGCACTGGTGGCCATCAAGTGAGCAGCATTTAGCTACAGTCGTTATAAGAGGAAACAAACCACTTTAGACATTTTCAAGAGGAAGGGCGCTAACACCAGAGATGGCTATTGCATCATGCAACATGTACTCCCACCTAAAAGCCAATTGTCTGATTCGACAAAAGTGGAAACAGGAGACATTTCTGGTCAGTTGTGTTGGCACTCTGGATTGGGCTGTATATAAAGCTGGCGTCAGGAACCCTTGTATGTGATTTATAGAGAAATAAGTCATGAGGAAAAAAAGGCACTTCAAACCTTATTTTATGGCAAATTTACTAAACGTTTTGTTTTTCATCTGATTTGACTGACGATTTCACATATGCAGTTTTTATGCAGCACTGACTATTGAAAGTGGAGTTTTAGCTTTCTCCTTTTTCATTTTGATAGGGGCTTGATCTTGTTGGTCCAATCTTAAGCTAGGGGCATTGCTGAGACAGCTGCTGAGTGGCCGTATGTGCCCAGAATTTTTAAAATTCCATATTCAATTGTTTGTAGCTCAGCTTAGGTTACAGTTAATGTTAGCTAGGCGGCCACTGCTGCTTTTGGATGCAAGAAAAGTCAATTGTTAATTAAACACCTTTGCTTTGTGGGCGTTACACCATTTGTTGTTGGCTAAAATCAACACTTTTGTCAAAAACTATAAGTTTACATCATAAATCAGCTGGGCTGGTAAAGTAGCCAACAAACATATCTACTCGGATAGTACAACAATAATGTTATCAAACATGCACAAGGTTAGCCAGCTAGCCGTGATTTTGCACACAAAAGGGATCTGAAAATGATTTCTTCTTAATGTTAGCTGATAAAGTAATTTGTAAATAGCAAGCAAGCCAGTTGGATGAATCAACATACACTATTTACTCTCGACTGTATTTTGCTATACTAGCTATTTTCCTGTGTTAGCAAGAAAGCTAATGTTAGCTCATTGAAACTACGGTCTCACAATATACATCACATGCCTTGACGTTGGACTCTTTGTTGTGGTGGATGCTGGTCGTATGTTGATGTTAGCAGACCTTTTTTTTTTTTTTTAGCTAATTTTAGGTAGTTTTGCTGACTGTAGGAAAATGAAAGAAAAGCGAGTTAAAGGAAGTACGTATAAATGTCACATCCTCAGGGTTTAATCCAAAAGCACGTTGAAATGTAGAAATCAGGTTACATGCTTGTTTTAGGCGTCTGATAGTCTAGGAAGATATTATGATTTTCAAGTTACATTATAAATCTTATTACCGCTTAGTGTTAAAGGGACAATATCTCTGAATGGAAAGCAATTTAAATGTATCAATCATTTTGTGATAACATGTGACTTGATTTTAATGTAACTTGAAAATCATAATACCTTCCCACACTATCAGACACCTACAACAACCTGTAAACTGATTGCTACATAAAAAATTTGCAGTGCTTTTGGATTTAATCCTGAGGATGTGATATTTATACATATTTCCTTTACCTCGCTTTTCTTTTGTTTTCCCACAGTCAGCAAAACTACCTAAAATTAGCTAAAGCAGTCACATCCTCAGGATTAAATCAAAAAGCATTGCTAATCTTTTATGTAGAAGTCATTTTACAGGTTGCTGTAGGTGTCTGATAGTCTGGGAAGGTATTATGATTTGGCAGTACAAAACAATTAATACATTTGAATTGCATTTCATTCATAGTTATCACCCCTTTAACACCAAGCTGTAGGAAAAGTTTGAGATTTGGTAGCGTCATAAAATAAAAGAAGGAGAAACACTGAACACAACAACTAAAGTGGTAATAAGATTAAGATGGAATAACCCGTGTTGTCAGTGGAAACCAGAATAAAAAGAAGTAGATTCTGTTTTGGCTGTTAGTTGGGGTCCTCCCTGCTTACCTCATCACTGCAAGGGAAGAGAAAAAGAGGGGGCTAGGAGGTGGAGGAAGAGGAGGAGATAGCAGCACTCTGGCCCTCTGCCTAGATTTGCTCTGGAGAACAGTCTCTTCCTGGCAGGTTACCATGGCAACCTCCCCTCTCGATTGCTACTCAAGCAGACGGCCACAGGAGCAAACGAGGGAAGGAGGAAGAGGGGGAGAAAGTGGAGGACGCCATTTTTAGAACTGATGTTTTTATTCCCCTCTCCTCTTGTTTGACTCATTCCTAATGAGTCGTATGATTCAGCATAATGTGTGTTTACACGACTTCGTGCCTGTGTCCTGTTAAAGCCTTCAAACATACCATTCCAATGTAGTGTCAAAATGTTTGATTATTGCCAATATATTCTTACTAAACCTATTGCCTTTGCCTGGTTTATATATCGTTTCAGCTAGTTTATAGATGGTGCCCTACATTTGCTTTGTCTGCGAGAGATAAACCATGCATACTGATGTGATCTAACAGGACTGAAACATATGCTGCATCTCTGCATTCGCATGTCGCATGTTTAGCTCCACGTGTCTCAGCACGTGTCGTGCACACTGCATGCCGTATGTTTTCATGTGCTGTTTGTGTGTGTTTTCAGGTGAAGTGGATGATGTACTGGATAGTATTTGCCTTGTTCACAACAGCAGAGACGGCCACAGACTTGCTTTTATCATGGTGAGTCAGGAGCTGCTCATGATTGTGAGCCTCAACTAGCTTGAAATAACAAACCGCTAATGTAATATCAATAGTCGCATTCATGGGTGTATCAAGTGATAAGTTCTTGGTATTTTAAGTACAATGGTTCCTTATTTAAGTATGTTATTTTGACTTTAGCATTGTTAAACACAATGTAAACAATTATGTAGCCCTTTTCTGATTGTGTTTTTCTCTTTTTAACTCTGGTGTCTGTATCCTCCTCAAAGATTTTTCTTTTCACCTCTACTATTGGTATACCTCTGTTCCATTACACAGGTTTCCATTTTACTTTGAGCTAAAGATCGCCTTTGTGATCTGGCTACTGTCTCCGTACACTAAGGGCTCCAGTGTCCTCTACCGCAAGTTTGTCCACCCAACCCTGTCCAACAAAGAGAAGGTAGAAACATGACCTTGAGTCTCACAAATGTCAACTGGTTTACACATACACACTGAAAAAAAATTGATTTGTCTGTTTTTCCAGTTTTCCTTTTTGTTTGTCCCACTCTCTTGACTCTTTTCCTACAACTGTCACCCTGTGCTACAGGAGATAGATGAGTACATCGCACAGGCCAAAGACCGGAGTTATGAGACAATGATGAGGTTTGGAAAGAGAGGTCTCAACCTGGCTGCTAATGCTGCTGTCACTGCAGCCACCAAGGTGAGCTGTGAGCTCTGAATGCAGTCATGGTTAAATAATTTGGACAATTTGCCTTGACATCTGAAACGTTTTCATTGTAGGTTGTGTTGCAAATGTTTTTAGCCCTGTTCAGACGTACTTTCAGAGATCCTGATCTGTACACACTGGGTCTGAATCTAAGTGACATGAACTTCACCAGTGATGTTAGAATGTGTTTCGAATTTTTCTCATGTGAGGACAGAGATACTGTTGTGCTTCCCTGCTAATATGTGATTTTTATTAGTGGGGAAACTTTGACCACAGAAAATGATGCTTATCCTCACTTGGAGTGGAAACTTGTTCAAGGAAACAAACTACAGAAAATGCTGCCTAAGTTGTTGATGAAAGTAAAATTATACACACTAAAACATTAACCACAAGGTCCTACAATTTGGTCAAAATGCCTTGTATAAATTCTAAAATACAGACTGTAGGTTGCAAATTTATAGATTTGGCTTAACTTAGTAGATGCCAATGCATACTCATTATATTTGGGATGAAATCACAGCTGCATTAGGAGTGACTGATAAGATCCCGACCTTAGGTGGCTGGAGTTGAGTTACAAAGCTATAAAATCTGTAAGTGATTGTGCAGGTTTGAAGTAATAACCTTTTTTAAGTGTTTCTGTTTCTAGTTTTAAACCTCAAGTTAGAACTTTCTGAGAAAATGGACAAAAGCAGCCTTTGTGCAGTCATCTGCTACCTCCGTCTGAAGGGCTCACACAAGGAGCTCCACAAGGACATGTAGGCAACAATAGAGCAGGGTGCCCCTTACAGCATGGTGAAGTGGGATGCTGAATTCAAACGTGGCAGAAATATAACTGGCGAGTATAACTGTCAAAAATGAAAGCCCTATCTTGTCAGTCTTGCACTGATTAACTTAATCAGACATATCATCAAACGTAAGAATTAGCGTTAGACGACCTCCTCTAAGGTGTTTTCATTCTGTCACGTCTGATGTGTCTAAGTTTTGTCTTGCTGTGATTCCCAGGGTCAAGGCGTGCTGTCAGACAAGCTGCGGAGTTTCAGCATGCAGGACCTGACTCTCATCAACGCTGACGATGATCTGGTTCTGCACACTTCAGACCCCCGCATGAGACGGGACCCCATGGACGACATGAGCTCAGGAGCCAGCACGCTGCCACGGGCCAAAAGCTCGACTGCACGGCAGAGTAAGGCCACATGACACACACGACCAACGCTGCTTCATTAGCATTTTCAAGCAGAGAGGCCTGGAATCACACGCATCTGCATAAATATATAAAGTGTGTCCATTTAGTTGAATGGGCTGGAGTGTTCAAAAATGTATTGGTAACTTTTATATTTACATGAAAAAAACCCTTTGAGTTTTTAGAAAAGTGCAGAATAAAAGTATTGCTTTTCTCTAAAAAAAATTATAATTGTGAATTAATTATTTAAATGATTACTGAATAACTATTTATTTGTTTACCTCTGTCTATAATGACCAAAGGCTTATGAGCCAATAGTATAATGACGCTGGTTCCACCTGGTGTCTCGGAGTTGTTAGTGAACAAGATTGTCTGTGTTGTTGGTTTGAAGTTGTTTGTAGGACCTTTAATCTGAGGAATTCCTTTTTTAGGTTTTCAGTTTTCATGCTCATACATTCATTTTATTTATTAT
>JAQFJA010000026.1:10717397-10733722 GCA_029874485.1 Naso brachycentron | reverse complement strand
CGGGTTTTCATGTCCACATCCTATCCAGTCTGTATTTTTGTGTTGTGGTCTTGGAGAGGAGTTAAAAAAAAAAGAAAGTGATGGTTTGTAAAAACATTATTGTAAAAAACAATAATGAACAGCACAGAACATCAGTATGAGACAAACTTAATGCAAAGATACAGTAGTGCAAGGGTGCAAAGTTTCCAGGGATAAATTGATGAATGTACCATAAATTCATGTAACCATGTCTTTTTACAGGATATACAGAATAGTGATATGACAATGAAAATGATATGTGCACATTGAAATTATTAGTATTTAAAATATATATTTAATCCATCATTATGTTTTACAGGGTCATTGCTAGGGAGTGTTTTTGTACTCTGTATGACTGACTTCACTGTTGGCCAGAGAAATGACCTGTGGAAAGAAACTGTTCTTGTGTGTGGTTGTTTTCCTGTATTCAGACACATTCAGACACAAAGGAATTCAAAGTGCTTTACAGGGAAATAAAAATATATCTAACAAAAGACATTAAAAGGATAGCATACACAAAAATGTAAATTCAGTCATCTGGGACAGTTGGATTACTTTGGAGGAGCAGTATGAGGGCGTTTTAAGGTTTTGTTGTGTATTATTATAATTTTTTTTACATTTGAAAATTGGTCACTGTTCATTACAATTGCTTGAGAGGTTATTGCAATGCCTTTCTCCTTTAAAACTCCAGCAGTTTTGTGTGGACGAAAAAACTTCACCCCAAACTTCATTAGCATCAGGGTGAGTAGATAGAGACTGAATTTTCATTTTTTGGCCAACATTAATTTACTTTAAAAGACAATAAATACAAGAATGCGAAAAATAAGTGAAGGTTTTTCTTTCTTTTTTGAAATGCTTTTCATAAATAATAAAAAACAAAAGTGAATAAATATACAGCCAAAATAGCTATAGATTAAAAGGAAGTTATGTATTAAGTTGTTGGAACATCACAAAAAACAGTAATGTATTACGCCCTGATTTAAATGCGCTGACAGTTGTAGCAGACCTCAGGTGTTCAGGAGGCTCATTCCACAGGTCGGGAGTATAGCCAAACAAGCTAAAAACAAGTGAGCAAGCAGCTAACAAAATCCATGTCAAACAGTAAAAACATGAACAACTTCACAGCGCTCAACACGTCGTAGCTACGCTTCACTTTTGCACTGGCTTTCTTCAAAAAGTTAATGCTGTTTGAGTTCCAGGTCAAAGACACCACAGGGACGATCAATCATGTGCACATTGCTTAGGCCAGTCTGGGTGTGGTTGAGGTGTAGACATGCAGGAGTAATTTGACTTCCAGTTGCATTATATGGGTATGTTGGCTCAACTTTGAGAAATTTGATTTAGTACGATTTCAGTCGGACTAACATGTTTACATGCATTTTAAAAGTCTGGTTTTGGTCGGACTACCACAATAAATCAGTTTTCTCTAATGTCACGTAAACGTACTGACTGTGTCAACCCCTCCCTTCTATGGATCCCAGAGATCTGAATGTTTGCACAGTTAACACAGTGTTGCTCAGTATAATAAGGAGGCTTCCTCCCAAGTCCACTGTCACTTCAGTAGTTTTGAATGTCCTCTCCTCCAGGTTGTATCGAAAGGGCCAGATGTTCAAACAATATGCAGACTCTTTAGTATCTGATGGGACTCCTGAGATGCAGTTGTTGCTGTAAGGGGAGAAGAACACACTTGCTGGAGAGCTTGGCTTGGTTTTTCCATGTCTGAGTTGGAGCAGGCGAGAAGTGTGAAAGGCTTATCCAACCTCCAGTAGAACACATTTAGTCCATGGGCCAGCTGACAGGTCTTCACAGTGTGATGGGATACATGAACTGCCAATGTGCAGACAAAAGTTGCCTTTAGCATCTTTCTGAAAAGGTCATAGGAGTAGAAACTGTTTGTGGCATTTAGGAGTGCTCCTACTCATAGTTTGATGTCACATTGTGAGACTGTTGTTGGGACAGATGGGAAGGATTGTGACTCTTGTTTGACAAATGTTTTGCAGGAGGACTTTATTTTTTGTTTTAGTTGATCCTGCTCTGAGGCTGTTGAGATTTTTGCAATAAAACCACAAAGAAAACAACATCTGGCAGATGTGACCACAATGCCGCTGACCTGCTCTGACCTTAGAGAGGTAGTCTGAGCGTTATCCTGTTTCACAACTGGGTCACATTTGATCTCATTTTAAAACCAAATCTCCTTTGGTATCCATTTTTGTATACAGTTCTTTAAAATAAGTTGTTTACATCCAGGCGATAAAGAAACTGAGTTTTGTCTTTCAGTAATGAAAGAATGAAGTATAATTGGAAGTTTAGATGGGAGAAAACATTGAAATGCTGACCTGTTCAAGTCTGTGGTGAACAGGAACTGTTTTTGTAACCTGCTTCAATATGTCAGACTGTATCTAACCTCTACTAACCTACAACCAATCCCCTACATCACTCGCTGCTGTCTTTCTTAGGAGCTTTAGGGACTCCAGTGTTAAAAAAAAAGTACAAACACTCAAAAAAGATACATCGTTATTCCTATAAAATTCTAATACATGGAACAAACAAAGAGAGAAGTTAAATTGTGAGGTGGTAGGAAGGGTTCACCTGTTGAGCTGGGTCAGCTGCTTCCCTTATTTTTCCTTTACCACTGTCACCTTGTGCTTCCCATGACACTGATGCATAAATGGCTGCTGACTGAATTTAGCAGTTTTACATTCAATGTGTCATTACATGTTTGTACTGTACGTTCAAACATTCAAAACACAACTCATGCACATCACATTCATAACATACAGCTGGTGATTAAACCAAGGTCTTTCTCATTCCTGTATCGTGAACTCTGTTCTTCACCATGTGAGTGTTCTTGATCACCTCTCTGACTTTCAGTAGGGATTGTTGATATTTTGGCCGTGTGGGCTCTCAGAGACAATCTCTACCTCTCTGGCACAATAGACTGTTTAATCAATATGCTGAGGCAGCGGTCTTTGGCACAGAGACTGATAAAAGGGGACAAAGGAAAACGATTGAACCTGACACACTCTATCTTCCCATTTGGTCTTCCTCTCCTTTTCGCCATTTTGAATCCATCAAAGCTGGCAAAAAGGCAGACAGGCTCGAAACATCTCACCTGAGAAACTGAAATCAAGCATTTTTTTAAGTTATTTGATTTTAGTACTCTTGTCTGGACTACCCCATATTAATAAAATGCAATACCTGTCATGTTCTTTCAGAAAATTTGAAACGCAAAGTCTTGACAGTTCGACCTCACACAAGCTCCGCCCACTAACCAGCATCATCTTTGCTTGGATTGAGTAGCCTCTTTAAGAGGCATGCCCATACCCGGTGTGTAGGGTGACCAGATGAGAATGGAGAAATGTGGGATGGGGGAGTTGGGGGTGGTCACACTGGCGATGAACAGTAGAAGAGGCAAAAAAACCCCACAATGACTGTGTTTTATCGTTTCAAGACACTTTGAATCTCATAAGGCAGCAGTGATCCACTGGTATTTCCATCTTCACTCCTCCTTTCTGCTTTTTGGCTGAATGTTCACCAGGTACAGGGACAATGGCCCCCATGTCAGCGACAAATGGTTTGATTTTGCTCTGTAATTTCCTATCAGTAAACAATGTGATAACTTCACCCTCATAGTAGCAGTTATTGGCACTACTGTGCAGCTAAAAGAAAAACAACAGCCATAGTTCATGCAAGAAACAAACTGCAGCAGCCAATGCAGAGCCAGCTGCAGGGTGACACCAATAAAGTCACAACGATCAGTATTTAATGTGTTACTAGGCTATAACTCATCAAAATTATGGGGCATCGGAATTTAACGAACTACTCCTAGGGATTTTATCAGATTCTCATGAAAATCGCTGTGTGTGCTCTTGACCCCTTTGGGATCAAAAGTTATTAAAATTGTTTGAATTGGAGTTACGGTGTGGGCGTGGCGGGGCCACCATTTTGAGCGTTTCACCAAGAAAAATCAAAAGAGTCCCGCCCTTAAGCCATTCACATGCTGATATTCAGCCAGAGTCATAGCGCCCCCTCCTGGCGACAGTAAATGACCAAATTTGGACATGCGCCGCACTTTTACGAACTACTACAAATTTGATCTGAATGTCACGAAATATGGTGTGGACATTCTTCAGACCTGTGACATGAAAAATTATTAAAATCTTTTGAATTGGATTAGCGGTGTGGGCGTGGCGGGACCGCCATTTTGAGCGTCTCGCTGTGAACAACAAAATGCTTATAATTTCAGTGTGCATTGCTTTATATGCACCAAACGTTAAGCATTTCACGGGGGTGCCAGCCTGAACACATATGTATGACGGTTGTCACCCACGGTCATAGCACCACCTACTGGCGACAGGAAGTGACATGATTTATTTTATGATTTACATCTCTTTAAAGTTTTGACTGACTCTATTGTATTTTGTATTTTATGCTGAATAACTAACCATGGGATGGGGCATCACAGGCCGGCACCACCATGACGGCGTTCTTCGCCATGGACTTCACTTTACGTTATCCTATCTGTCTGAAATTTTAAATGTGTGCCTAGAATGCCCCTCTGAGGAGACTGACATGCCAACAACAACTCACAGACATAGCGTCCCCCACTGGGAATAGGAAGTAAGACACTTAGTAAAGTTGGAGTATCATTTTCAGGAACTTGTCGTGTTGTCCACAGTGCTTACTGCGACGACATGCTTTTCCCCCGACTGCAGCCCTCCCTGACGGGCAAGGGTGTGCGAGGGCCCGTTCAACGCTGCATGCAGCTTTAATTTTGATTGTCATGCAAGGGTTCAGGCTCATGGCAGCCACGTACCCAGTAGTTTCACTGGGGCTTTCTGCGAAGGGGTTGTCTCACCTCACCATTAAAGTGTATGCAGCTGTCTGTTCCTTTTGCCATGGGGATTTTGGAGTCACATGATTTTTTCCCCTATCCTCTGGTGATACACACCTTAGTTCCTCTAAAGGACATATTGCTGGTACTCGAAGGAGAAGGAAGAAAACCCTCATGGACCTCCAAGCACTCCGCTCTCAAGGCCAGTCATTTAAGACAGCATACATACGAGGAGGTGACTAAGCATACGTTTGATTAAAAAAAAAAAAAAAAAGCACCCCAGGTATTTGTACCACTGATCAAACTCACATAGTTAACATACTGTCAAGTATACTGACATATGTCATGTCTGGACATTATCCCCAGCAGGGTTTAGTGTTTGTGTGACCTGAGTGAGTGTGTGTCCAGGGTGACATTGTTACTACTGGGCTTGGTGGAGTGAATTAACATTGCTGTGTAATCAGTTTGCATTATGGACCAGCTCAATACCTTGACACTTCAGGTCATTGGCATGTCAAACTGCCTCTGTCAATACATGCCTTAGCCATCCACACACACAAGAAGCTGATACCCATTGTAACACACACACACACACACACACACACACACACACACACACACACACACACACACACACACACACAACTTCCTTCGGGCAGCCATGACTTATATACTCTGAAGTGGAGAAGATAACACAGTGATGTGATCAATAGCGCTTTGGTGGCAACCACTCCCTGCCCCTGTGCCCTAAGGATATATACTGTTTGAGGGCAGTAAAAGTCCTAATGGATTCACCCTTTCCCTTCTTCTCTCTTTATTTCACCTTATCTTTATTACCATTGCTGTCCCTCAGTGCTCCATCCCCTGCTGTAAAATATCTCTCTAAGGGCAACTACTCTTTGCAAAGAAGATGTTTCAATCTTCCAAAGATCCATTTAGAGCTCTGAGTTTATGTAATGGCTCAGTCTGTGACTATAGATGCGTCAGCACGTACATGTACAGCATGTGGATGGGTAATTAAAACAGGAGATAGGAATGGGAAGATAGTGACAATGAGAAAAAAGTGTGAGGACATTTTCACTACAATAAATTGAATCAATTTAAACTTTTGCAGAGGGGCAGCATTTGGTCAGCAGACTCTATCCTCATTCCACGGTGCATCCGTTTTTATTATGGGCTCATTTCTATTCATGTTTTGACCAGGAAACAACTTGCACAGACTGTCAATCTATCACAGTAGTTCCGCTCTGTCAGCTGATCAAGCTGCTTTACCTTTACAGGACTTAGACCAACATAAAATTCTTTCAACAGTGTCGAATGAAACAAAAACCATCCTTAAAGTCAGGGTTGGCAAGGTTACTAAGTTCACAAGCAACTAATTTATTTCACTTTATTTCAGTAATTTTAACTGTTTACAGTTACATTTTTTGGTAGTTAAATTATGTAATTCCCTAACCCCTAACCCTAACCCCCTAACCCTAGGTACTTTTAATGTACAATGTTTTGTAAATGATAATTTAGTATTTATTAATGCTTAACTAATGCCTAAAAGTGTGTAGTTATTATAAAGTGTTACCCATGTAACTAGTTACTCCCAACACTGTTTATATTTTAACTACTCTTAGAGCCTTACCAGTAGTGATTCTTGTACATGTCCTTGTAGTGGTGCAGAAGATAAGGAGGTGCGGTTAAAAAGGGTTTAAAAGTGTTTATCTTCTGCACATCATTACTGTGCTCAGCAAATTTAAACTGTTTAACTGAATGCCTGAGGATTGCACTCAAGATAAGCCAGTGTAGTGCTGAAAATAGAACATTTGCGAACATTATGGACTTTATTTTTGTACCAATGCAAAGCTGGTCTAAGAGCAGGTCCAGACGTATTGGTTATTGGTGCAGTGCAAGTAGCTATTTTCATGGACAGACATGACAACAAAAGGTGTGTCCATAAAGATGGTGCATATAGTTACTATAGTTACTATAGTTGTCACGGGGTGTGGAAGGACCCAAATGCAGCACAGTCTCTCAGATTCAGTTTGTAATGACCTTTATTGTAATTCAAAGCAGGTCAAATTGTGCACAGGTGAAAATCAACAGGTTGCAGGTAAGTGTAAACAATACTAAGTCCAAGGGCTCGGGTGAGCTCACGTCCACAGGATACAGTTCAGTAAGGACGTGTGAGCAGGTAAGGTGAAACAGGTGAGTGAAACTTGAATGCAACAGTTCAGAGTCCAATAGAGTTTTCAGTAGACAGGGAGCAGGCAGGCAGGTAGGTGTTTGAGGTAAGTTGTTAACACTTACAGCTGTGAGCAGGAGGCTAAGGCACCGTTGGGGAACAGGCTTGGCTCGGGGTCAATGTGGAAGCAGAGTCAGTAACAGACTGGCAATCAGCGGAACGGACAAATCCAGGGGAAGCAGACAGAAGGTTTGTCGTGGACAGGCAAATGATCAATGAACCAGCAGGACAGGGGGAGCCAGAGGCACTCACACAGGTAAAGATGTTTCTCTCAGCAGGAGACTCTGAAGATGGCTGATAGTTAGGCAGTCTCTCTCTTGAGTAAGCCGGAGTGGTGAAACACCACACAGCCAAAAGCAGACGAGAACCAGGAAACACACAGGCAACACTCATGGTCAAAGACAGAAGGCTGTTGCATTTACCGGGGCAGAGACGAAGAGAGGTGGTCAGAGGCAAGCCTAGTCGAAACCAGGAAGCCAGTCCACAGATGAGTACTGGAAGGTCAGGCATAATGTGAAAACAACCTGGCAATGAGTGAGTGAACTGGTGTTGCTTATATACTGGCTGGGTAAGGAGGCCCAGCCGGGAGCTACAGGTGGGAATGATTACTGCTGATGAGATGTGGCAAGGTGGAGAGAGCCAGCAGCAGAAGAGCAGCAGAGCAGACTGTGACATTTGCATATGTGACAGAGAGTCAACCCACATGCACTGTGTGCACAGGGATAAACTGCCCTACTGGAATTGTAGATTGAGGAATGACAGACCAGTTTGATGATTTTTGTCCAGTTATTAGGATTTTTTTTAGTTCATTAAAGTCCCCATGAAATGAAAATTAATTTTTAGTTTTTTTGTTTGTTTGTTTTTTTTAAAGATGTATTGCTGTTATTCTTACCTATATGACAATATATCGCCTTACAATGACCAAAAAGTAGTTTTGCAGTTTTGATTAATGTTATTTTGCAGTTAGGAACTTGCGTTTAAAAATACTGATGACACATCATGCACTGGGGAGTATATGTAATTTTTATTTAAGTTTTTTAATCCATGCTAGCAGTGTAATTAAAAATTCCCAACTTATATAAATAAATATCATAAATAATGTTTATTATGTATTGTAAAGAGGCAATAGGAAGACTGAGTGACTGGGGCAACTGTGGGTTAGGGTTGTCCACTGATTACAGGATTTGTGGTACGATCCCCGCTACCTTCTGACCACATGGCCAAGTGACCTTGGTTAAGTAACTGCACTCTTTATGGTTGATTGCTGCTGTTGTTGTGCTTGTGAATGAGCAAACAAAACTTGTAAAGCAACACAGACACTAAGTTATTTGGTATAATCCAGACCTGAGGCCATTGTTTGTTTTCTCCCTACAGTCAGCTACAGACTGTAGGGGCAGCTTCTCCAGAGACATTATACAACTATAACTGTGTTACTATTTTATACAACTTTTTATGGAGATTAAAATGATCTTTATGCGTAAAATCCTTTAGAAAATACTGATTAAAAAAACCTCTGTATTACCAAACTTTAGTAGCATCTTTGCTGGACCTCCTCTCCATATATGCCTTACTCCTTTTGTGCTGTTGTTGAATTACTCTTTCCTCCCTTTGCAAGACTCAAACCAAGACGGTGAAGAAGCCTGCAAAGAAAAAGACGACGACTAATAACGCAGAGACGCCACCGTGAGGCCTGCTGTCCACCTCCACCGGCCTACACTCGCTCCACCCACAGCCTGCAGGCCCTTCTTCCTCTGTTTGATCTCCACACAAACACATGTACACTGTATATATCAAGCACTGAAACTGTGTCGCTCTAGCTGGTTTTTAGAGTAAAGTGCAGGTTTGGGTTTTAGCAGACTGTGGCCCTTCTTTAGGTCGAGATCAGTTCTTTTACGTTTACTGGATTGCTGCATATGTTTTGTCTCATTCTTTGCTTACTTTGAACTCATCTCTGATTTGACTTTTCAGGGATATTTATTAGACATGATTTTAGTTTGGTAGAGATATGTTGATGAGTTTCCCTTTAACCCCTAGATATCCCCAAGTTCAGTGAGAACATAAGCTGACCGTGTGCAGTTTACCAGTCTCATTAATAATGCTGATTCATGCTTTGATGCCAATTTAAGGCTGTTTTTGATTGAAATATATTCGGTTGAAATATGTCCTCTGTGCTGCTCCAACAATCTCCCCCTCTTGTTGAGATCAACTTTAATGTCTACACTGACTCATAGTTGTAGACTCCCTACTTTAAGTTCAGACCTAATAGTTCCCATTTTTTGTAATTCAGCCACCACCATGTCCTAGCTAATGTAACAATAATTTTACAGGGTTATTGGTGATAAAAACCTGCTTTGGTTCTCTATTTAATCCCAACTGTGTTTTAGGCCTCGGCTTGTGGATCAGTTCAAAGTTTAGCTTCCCACCATTACAGTAAGTCTGTTGATCTCTGAGGGAGTGACTGCTATGTTTAGGTCTCAGTTTTCCATCTCGCCTATTTTAATGTGATTTTCAAGTCATGTACAGAGCTAGTGATTGAGTGGTGTGCTTAGTGCTGGCTTAGCTATCCTTCATGGAGATACCACTCTCTCTTATTACAGGTTGAATTCATCCATACTCATTTATTTATTATGCATCTTTTGGTCATGTGATATTAGTAGTCAGTATGATCACTTGTGCATATCCGGGCCTTATAGGGTTCACTGAGCTCTCTCCCAGTGAATGCAGCAGGAATAGAAGAGTTGCCAGTGTTTGTGAGGTAACATATCTGCTTCCACCACAGTAGTGATGTCTGTATATTGTTTGTGTTCAACGTGAGACAGTCATGGAGTAGCTCTGCGCTTTCTCAGATGTGCGGCTGCCTCTTAAGTATATTTCTACCCGTCTTTGAAGGCGGGATGAAGCAAAGCAATATGGAAATGATTTAACCAAAACCAACATCAGGAGACTGTGAGGAAATATTTTTTCCTCATCCCCGTGCTGTTGCTACAGAAGTGGACGGAGTGTCAGACTGTGGGTGTGTCTAAACACTGGACTCTGTTATGGGATGGGCTCTTTGTTGACAGCCACTGCTTTGGGCCCGATTCCCTCTGTAATGAGAGGTTTAAAGAGTGACATAACTTCTGCGCTCACTACAGCTGTCTGCAGTGTGACACTAGTATGAACCACTAGAGGGAGACAAACCCCACCTCAACCGTTGGTGAAGTTACTAAACAATATGTAAACACAATGTAAATAATAACCTGGACTGTATAGAGTATGAGCTTGCTTGCCTTATTCAGTCTATGGGCGGATATTCATTTAATTTTTTGATCACTTGTGTGCTTTTCTAAAATCTTCGTCTTGAAAAATCACATGCTCTTAAATCGGAAGAAGCCTGGGCTCCACCTTTACAGACTTCTTCTGTAAGAAGTGATATTTGTATTTTCAATATGTGTACTTTTTTGTTTCTGTCTTTTTTTTTGTTTTTGTTTTTTTGATAAGACATTTTAACTCCATCACGAAATAGGAAATCTCCAGTCGGAGTCTAAACTGATGCTTGTTTTTCACACCATGCTATGTAGCCTACTCCGCTCAGACTGGTTCTAAAGTATTTTAGGCCAAAAGCTGAAACGAACTGGATGTTTGTTTTTCTTCTTCATTTAATATTTGCACTAAATAAAAAGGCACATAATTAAAAGACGTTTGTCTTATCAAGATACAACCCTGCATTTTAATCTTATGTTCATGCCATTGTTTTTATATATATATATGTATTTATTGTTTGTTATTTTAACTGTTTGAAATCAGTATTGTATACAGGGATGTTATCTGTATATTGTTTGTGCCAATTCTCAAAGCTCCATGTCAAAAAGGCTACAGCCTGTGTGCTGGGACAATGGTATCTAACAAGGTCATGTATCAGTAATAAAACTGCTAATAAAGGAAACTAAATCAGTGTTTTTTGACCTTATGTACAATTGAAACCAAATCCATGTTACAGCCCTTTGTGACTCTAAAGGAAGAGCATCAACTGAACTTGGTTATTCAGTGAGAAAACATGAAAGAAACGTTTGTATAATGAATTTTCTCACTTTCTGGTTTAACTGAAGAATGATGTTAAACTTTTTTTGTGAAATTCTTGGGCTTGACCGATTCATCGGTTTGCAGATATATCTATCGATGTGTATGTTCTCCAATACAAACCGATTTTTAAGCCGTTTGGATGTCTTATCGTTTGCAGAGGAGTATCCATATGAAACATAGGCCTACCGTTTCACCTCAAAGTCAATCATTTATCTTAATCTTCTCGGCCCACGTTAATGAAATATTACACATCGGAGATTTGCATCATCATTGGAGCGATAGATAGATGAAAAGATGAGCTGCTGCCAAGTGTGTTTGGGTCAGTTTGGATTACAGCTGAATAACAGGATATAACAAATTATATTCAACTATATGAACATTTTTAAATTAAAAAAACTTTCGATAGGACATTTTCTGTAGGATGTGTTTGACACAACGCAGTTAGCATATTTCCACTGAAAATAATTTTAGGAAACGACTAGCTCACTGATGAAATGACATTCAGAATTCCAAAGTAAAAATGTTTCACTATTTGAAGACCTTTTTTGAATATTCACATTTAGGCCATAATTTATGCGGCTTTGCAATAGTTTCATCCTCTGAAGTGTGCAAATAAAAGCATTTAACCATTTTGGAAAACTGCATTGACAGAGTTCAGTATGGAGCCTTACAATCGTATAAGCAATTTCAACCCCCCGTCATCAAACCAAGTGTCTGATCCTCTGTAGCTACTGGCTACCATCTCAACAAATAGGCCTACTGCATTAACGTGCTTTCCAGTCTTTTTCAGTGCCACCTCACGCTGTTTAACTGCAGCTGCCTTATTAGATTTTCTGTTGTTTGAGGACATGTTTATTAAAAACCTCCAATTTAGTTGGGGTGAAATAAGTGGCTCAGCCTTTGACTCTTCTTTTTGCCATTGTGAATCGTGTCATCTGCACTCCACTGATAATGGCTGTTTGTGCTCACCATGAACGTGCCTCTCTCAGGCTGAACCTACTCAGAGATGACTGAACTTACTCTGATCAGCTGTTCTGGATCCCAAAAGTGTTTCCCAGCTCAGGCTCAATGAACTTGGAGATCAGGATTGAGCTCAACTTCAGCTCAGAGTTTGTTGAGCCTGCTCTGTGATAGGGCCCTGTTCAGCAGGCTGATATTTGGAATAGGCCACATGATATCCTGCCCCCAAAGCATATCTTTGTCACAAAAAACATCCGGCATACTCCCTCATGTCTTTTGTATCCTGAGCAGTTTCCTGTTGCTGACTCTGAGGCTCATTCTGTCTCTTCAGAAGTTTATAGACGTGCTCTTGTCCACACATGCTTATAAACAACCCAAAACCTTTAAGTTTACACACAGGCACATAGCCAACACTCCGTTGATGATGAGACCAAAGGACACAACAGCATCAACTTTAAAATTATTTATTGCACACAACCAGGGATAGAGCTGTTACAACCTCGACAAGGAAAAGAGCAATTAACCAGATGGAAATTTGTGTAAGAAAAGTTAATTTACTCTAATTCCACTGTGCAAAACAAAACACAAGAGGAGCAGCACCCCTCAACCTAGTGTGTCTAGACAACGTTTCAAACCTGTCCAGTGTGTGTGACCAGCAGATATTAGTTTTTGTTTTTTGTTTTCAACTAAAGCCCGGCCCAGTCCTATTTAACAAAGTGCCTCAGACACAGTTAACAATCAACTTTAAGCAACGACAGCCACAGCAAAATCTCTGCTAACAACAAAGAGCAAATGCTCAGGTGAGAGGCATGCTGGCGACCCGAATGACAGACTCAGCCGCCTCGACTGTTGTGCCAGCAGGTGTCTTGTAGTCTCCGGGCCCTTAATGATCGGCTCCAGTGAACGAGGAACCACAGCAGACCGGGGACCACACAGCTACTTGGCATACCGAGGACAGGGTAAAAGATACAGAGGAGGAGCCAAGACAGCCGGCGGCCGTAACAAGAGCAAGTAAAATTAAATAAAAACAACCACAGACTTTTCACTACAAAAAGTAATGGTCTAACCTTTTTAAAAAATAAAAATGTTATAACGTGTTATAACATTATATATTATATGTAATATTATTATAATATGTTACAAAACATATTGTATTATCATATAAATTTAAAGTTTTAACTTTACGTTTATTAAAAGTAAGGTAATAAATTTAAGTTCAAGTTTGTTTTTTTTTTATTTTCTAGTTCAAGGTCAAATTAAGTTCAAATTAAAATGACTAAGTATGGAAGCCTTGAGGGACAAGTAAAAAAAAAAAAATTTCATAGGTTCGTAGGCCTGTACTTGAATTTTCCAAATACCATTGATGACATTGGGGACAGTGATGAACTGGAAAGTCTTACTTCTTCCAAAATAACTTTAAAGGGCTGATGTTCCCCAAAGAAAAACTGTAAAGTTTAACAACCGCAGTGTTGAAATCTGTGGTTATTGCTTCTCTGATTGGTGTCATTGAGCCATCATTAACTATTTCTTCCCAGATCTTCATCAAAATATTTGAGATTTTGTCCTGGATATTTGGGTGACAAGATAATGAAGAAATAATTGTATGTCCTTTATCCAAATACTCTTCTTTTGTAGCACCTGGACTTTTTCGAAGGTTTTTTAACTCGTCCAGAACAGATTCAATAGCTTTTCTTTGTGTCTGTGCTTCTTTGCCCTGAAAATCACGTATATACTTAAAAATAGAACCTTCTTCATTTTTACTGATACTCTTCTTCTCACTCAATTTAAAGGGGATTTTTTTGCATTTTTCAATATGTGGATAGAAAACACTTTTTGGATGTGAGATGTCATAATATGTGAGGTGTTTAAACATATGAGGACCTCTTAGTCCCCAGAGTTTACTAAATACCACATCAGTATAAATTCTGTATCTGTCCCACCATGTAAAGGCATTGTCTGCAAGACATACCATGCACAATTCACATGAGCTATTTAATGTATAAATTAAAATTCCTTGCACGTCAGTTGCGTTCTTCTGTAGAAATTTATTAATATTTTCAATTAAAATGATCTCACAGTGTTTGTCATTTTCATTACGAATGACCTCAACAATATTATTTTTGTCTCCTCTTAAGGGTTCATATGAACCATTTTTCATTAAGGTAAAAGCAACTGCATATTGATTTTCTCTTTTAGGGTGAGATTTTAAGAGAGACAGTATTTGTTTATCCTCAAGAACTGGAATATTAAATTCTGGGAAATGATTTATGGAAGTTATTTGTTTGTAAGAATCAGCAATGTCAGAATTACTTTTTAGTTTTTTAAAAAATTCTTTCAGAAACCAAAATCGTTTTTGTGGTTGTGATGTCTGACCTAAATTAAGTAATAAAGGGATTATTATTATTTTTCTTATTATTATCATTTTTTCTCTTCTTCTTCTTCTTCTTCTTATAATAGATTGAATACGTGAAACAGATGCATCTGTCAAAGGCAGAGAGGGAGGTGTGGCAAGCAGCTGCTGATCTTCCTGCTGCTGGTCCTCTTCCCTGAATAGTGAGAAAGGTTACACTCAATTTTATTCACAGGACAAAATCACATGGTAAACATTGAATCCTGTTCCACAAAATTGCAGCTACGTTCTTTTGTATCATATATTTTAACCTGAAAAACTCTGTTGGGACAGGAGGATTCCCCATGCCTCTGTGAATCTAAAATCAGTAACAAATTCACGTTTCTTTTCCCATTCAATGGCTTTCATAAAAGTTTACACATACAAGATTCAGTATTTTTCTCCACTCTATGCAAGCATGGGCTATAAAATGATAAATAAAAAGACCTTGCATGTTGTTTTCATTTTGTTGTGGAAATGGCTCAATGTTAAAATTTAAATTGTGACACATTTAAATTTAAATATATGACACACATTTAAATTTAAATATATGACACAGTGAGCAAATTAAAATTTGTGAAATTTGAATAGCTTTTTGTGTTATGGAAGTGCAGTAGTTGCAGAAAATAATTGTGCTTCTGGTCCTCTTTCCTATCTATCCACAAGACAAAATTATATGTCAAATGTTTTGCTAATTTTTTGGCTGCAATATTCCCCATGTATTGCAAATTGTACTGTTGTAAACAGCAAACATAGATTTGACCACTATTTGCTTCCTTAAATGTACTTGACTTTTGACTGTGTTACCCTTGAATTGAATAACAGTTGTTAGATTTACAGATTTCCTGTCTTTTCATATTTACTTGACCCAGTTTTATTGGAACAGTTAACGCAACTAAATTAAATAAATTCATCATTTGATTTCGTAACGTGTACCTTTGGCAAGAGGAGAGCTGCAGCTCAATTGAGCTGGTTGATGGCAATTTGTCTCCATCATTCATTTCTGTAATTTGTCGTCTTGCATTGTCCAGCTTTGTGAGGAGGAAAAAAGAAAGAAAAAAAAATTAAGTTAAATCAAGGTATATGACTTAGTTAAGAACAAACATAGCAATTTTATACCAATGTTTTAATTTAGTTAAAACAGTATTTTCACAAAAACTTAAAGGAGTAACAGATTATAAATAAATTTAAACAGATACAATTGTGAAGTAAAAATGATGTGTTTGTTTGTGAAAAGTTCATGATAGTCAGAGAAAGTGTTGTTTAAGAATGAAAATAATACCAGTCATTTATTGGAAAATAAAGATGTGCGGGAAGAGAGAGAGAGCAGAAGTAAGAGAAAAGTTTAGTTGCTGAACTGACTATCTTGCCACGTGATGCATTTGAAACAATTAATGCAAACAAGTAAACCTATGTAGCTGATGTCTTAGATAATCATCTCAATGGCCTTTTCCAGAACACTCACTCTACATGGGTTGTGAGAGCCGCTGGAGATATTTCAACTGAAAGATTGTCATACAAGGTTGTGCATTAGCTTCACGGGTGTATGTTAGCTAATTAGCCAACTGAGTGTATTTTCTTAACATTCATTAGCAAAGTGAATGGACTCCTAGCCACTGTATTGCCAAACCAGCTTGCAACACAGGCTTTGGTTCATGGTTTAGGGTTAGGGACAACCCTAATGATTCATCAGTCAGACTTTGAAGAATATACAAGTGGCTATTACCAAATAGCCATGAAAAGGTGTTTTTGGGCCAAACAGTTCTAGGAACTTTTTGAGAGGAACTGTCCACTGAGGAGTTCTTGGGGAACCAAACAACTTTAAGGGC
>JAQFJA010000026.1:10676258-10687498 GCA_029874485.1 Naso brachycentron | reverse complement strand
GGTAAAATATATTCAATGTACTGTACAGCTGATTTTTTTCTGCATCTTGCGTGCAAAGAGGAGTGAGGATGAACAGGGGGATGAGAATAGAGAATGAAAATGGCCTCTCTGGTCATTATTTTTTGCATATATACAGTATTCATTGCAGCACAACCCTGACATGTTTAGCCACTGAACTGGCTAAGCCTGGTCTGCGTGTTATGGCTCCACCTTCATGTAAATCTGTTCATGATAGCGACAGATGTTAGTGGAAACAGTAAAAATGTAAAGGATATATTAATATGCTTGCTCCCTAAACTGCCTGCACTCTCATTTTTAGCCCCACTTTAGCTTTTCTGTTGGACAGTTCACCACTTTGGTCCACATAAGATGGATTGCAATGGAAACTGGTTACACATTCATGTTTTGTTACAACCAGCAATTGCCAAACCAGATGCTGTAACGTTATCATCCTCAGTACCCTCAATGTCAGCTTTGAACTTTGAAAAATTTGAAATTACTGCGTTTTGAGGCACTCAAAAGTCACATTTAAAACATATTTTATTAGGAATTCAACTGTGTTAAAAAGTTGTGCTCCTTTACTTATGCCTCTCAGGTCCATAAATTAGTTTGTCACGATGATGTCTTGTTGAGGTAGATGTGATTGGTCTGGCTAAGAGAAGCAGGGTCACACTGACATCACACTAACTCTAACCATGCACCATTTATTAAACAGCGGACAGAAAAATTGGTTTGTAAATTACCAGTTTGAAGCCTCAAGTTGACATTCTGGCCTTTCCCTTCGTGTTTTTTGGAGCCAGAAGTGACCATATTTGGACAAGAGGGTGGAGCTGAAGAGGAAAAGGATTGCTTTCAGTGTCTGAGGAATGGCAAAATTGCGTCAAGTGCAACCTTACAGAACTACTAGCATGACTATAGACTCTTAGTCATGTTACTAAATGCATCAATATGAGATGAGTTGTATTTTCCACTTGTACAATACAAACCTGAGCAGATTTCTAAGAGCTAATGTTATGTTATTACTTGTATCCCTTTTTTGGTTTTGAATCCACTAGACTCACAAGGACACCATGCTAACCAGCAAAAAACAGTTTCTGTTTTGTATAAAACCTTTTACCTCTTCTGTGTTGCTGACTGTAACAATTACTGCTCTTTTCTCTTTCTAGGAACACTGACCTCTTCTCCCCAGCATAATGTTTTATGTCCTCCTCTGTGTGTTTATATGTGTGTGTTGCAGCAGGTGTGAGTGTGTGATCTTCGGTCTGTCTCCTCACTGCAGCAGGACCCTGAGATGAGTCACTGTGTTGCCGTGGGGACACTTCCTGCCCTCCTCATAAATATAGCAAACCTTAAAGTGCAGAAAAATGTTCCTTTTCGAAAATGGGCAAAAGAATGAAGAGAAAATATATTTATGTATATGAATATTTCAGCATTTACATAAGCATGGAGAGACATTTAAGGTCTGTGGTGGAATCATTGCAGGAAAAAGAAAAAAAAAACAGATTTATCATGGTGCATAGTTTTGATTGGATGTGGATGTATAGGATGTATTTGTGCAGGTGAGAAAAGTTTTTAAACGCAAAGAGAGAGCTCAAAGTTCATACGCATCACTGAGACGGTGTGCTTTTTTGTTAAGTAAAGGCAAAGAGGGTGGGGGGAAGAAAGGAGAGTGTATCCGTGGGCATTGCTTCAGGGCATCACACTCTGAGTGCCAGAGAGAGGAGCATCCTGTCACCTATCAATCTTTCCTCTTCAGGTTTTATTTATTTTCCTGTTTTTTCCTTCACCTGTCTACACAAATTGTTTTCCCTTCAACCTCCCTGCTTTTCAAATTATGCATTGCTCAGTGTGAATGCATATTATTGTTGTAGAAACCCGAGAGAGGGGACAAAGAGGCCTCCAAACTCCACATCTCTCTTTTTGTCTTCAGGCTGTCAAAGTTATCGCTGTCAGTTTTCACTTACTGTACAATAACCGTACAGTTTATGCTTGTAATAGTTCAGTGAAATGTGTGCTTACGCCTGTGTGCTGTTTTTCAAGCGCGTCTGTGCTTCTGCCACCATTTTACCCTCCGTTTGAAATGGTTTGTTGTATCCCGACAGAACAGATGATGGAAATCAGATTTTGCAGCCCTAACTCTCAGTGATTCACGCTAACCGCAGCCTCGGCAAAACACTTGCACAATCCCATTTCTGTCGAACTAGGTGAGAAAGTCAGAATTCATTTATAGTCTCAACCCACTCAGTCCTTTCCACAGTCACCGGGGACTCTGAAAGGATCACCAGTCAGTCAGTCATGGCCATCACACACAGAACATAGACGCTCTCTCACAGTCAGATTCACATTCAGATTCTTGCCTAACGACTTCTTCTGAGTGTGGGAGGGAAACGGAGCATCATGAGGAAACCCATGCAAACTTCGCACAGGCTGAGAGTCGAGCACTGTGAAGCAGCTGAGCCACAATGACACCTTTAGGAGTGAATATATATTTTTTACATAATCATTTAATAAATATATGATGGTTTTAAATCAGAACACTCCAGCAAAATAGTCTGCTCGCTAATGTTATTTTGTTGCTGTTAACTGTGGGATGTTTTTGATTTAGTGGCATTTTAATAAAGCTGTTGATTTGTTGGCAGCATTATAGTTTCATGACATCACAGCAGGACTCGTTAACGGCACATCTTAACAGCACTTTAAAACTTTTAATGCTGTTCTCTGTAACATTTGATTACACAAAATTTCTTTTTAACCACTCAAGAAATCCCTCACATAATGTATAAAACTACAGCTAAAGCTCCACCGTCCAAATGAAAAAAAAAAAAAAAAGATATAACTTGTTTATTAATAGGCTTTAGAGATGCCAGTTGGTGGATTTGTTACGTTTTCGTAGAGCCAGGCTAGCTGTTTATCCCTGTTTCCAGTGTTTGTGCTAAGCTAATTGTCTCAAACCAGTAGCTTAAAGGAAAATCATGAAATTTTAGGTATTTTAAATATTCAAAATAAAAAAATTTTTTCATAAAAAACAAGCCAGATTTCTAAGCAAGAAAACAATACACGACACTCAAACCAACATTTGTCTTTACCGCTAAAGCCTTTTTACTGAAATTACCCACCCAATTTCTACATCAAAACGTTAAAGCGTTGAAATTTTCCAAGTCTTTTTTAATGTTAACCTGTCTGCTGGTGCGACTTGTAGCCTACTCCCATAGTGCAACTGAAAGACCATTTACTCAGTGTTTAGCTCGATCAAATTAGAAAGGTTGGAGGTAAATTAAATGTTTAGTTGACTTTGATGGGGTTGACTCTTTCAGCAATTACATGGCATGCAAACAATTAAGTCAAAAACTCAGTGCTGGCGGGCTGCAAAGAGTTTTTCAGTCCGGCCTTGCCTTGGTACCTGCACACCTGCGACTGGGCCAGATATTCGACATGCTAGATATCCTGCGAAACTCTGTCATGCTGTCAGCGAGCTCATGACTGCATCCAGTTTCACATGTGACTTCCGTTGTTGCAGAGCATGCACTGATTTGCCACAGATCTGGGGGGTTTTGCCCACAATCGCCAAAAACTATCTTAGCAAGAGAAAGCTAAAATCTGTTGTCTGAACTGGGCATAAGGCAGCTACTAGCAGATAACAGCTCAGTCAGTGATGACTTTCCCTTGCCCACTGGAACAGCTTACATCCCAGACATCAGTATATTGTGGATAAGAACATGGAGGGAGCTAGCAACAGTTGCCTCCTGTGAGCACAACGTTTAAAGGCTCTTATGCATCAAAATAACAAGTTACAAGCTTCGACAAAGATTGGCTGCTTCATCAAGTGGCGACTGACAGACACGTACGTGCAGTGCCTGCACAGACGAAAATCCCTCTCCACAGATATACAAACTGCTGTTATGATTAAGCAGCATTTTTTCAACCCAGTCTTGTTAATATAGCTGCTTGTAACTGCTGAAATGTCTGATAAAAAGTTACAAATGGCACCAGTGAAGAGGCAAAGGAGAAAAATAAAGGAGAACCGCACTAAATATGTGTAACAGCGATGGGTTCAGGGGAGCTTTCCCTCTTTGTTTCCATGTCCTTTTTTTGTGCCCTGATCCGCTTACCTGAACAGCCAATCAGAGTGCTTCCTCTCAGTGACGAGTCGTCACCGATTCTACATGTTGAATCAACCAAAAAACCTCCGACAAGTGTGAAGCAGTTCTGATGCTGCCGTTCACACCACAACAACCAGAGACAGCGACTCTCTCTGACAGCCCTGACAAGTCCCGACCCCTGTCTGTCGGCCCCATGTGTAACGCCTCCTACAGACTGTGAGATTTTAGAATCTCATAAGTTCAGTGCAAGTCACACTGTGCGACATGGATCTAACAATCTTGGTAAGACATCAATGTAGACTGTACGGTGATGCCACCCCCTGAATCGCAGGCTGCAACGCAAATCAATTAGACTTCATCAGTGTGCGTCACATCGCATTAATGTGCATCATTAATCTACGCTGCTGGTAGAGGTAAACGTGACACCAAGAAGGATTTCATGCTACGTTCCTATTGGTTGGTAAGTAGACACAGGTTGCAGCAGAAGTCACATTATGAGATGGTTATCCTAAATTTCTGACACTCTCTTGTTATCTTTAGTTGGAAGACTATGATAACAGCTGTCTTTAAACCTCTTTCACAGTGTGACGTAGGACCACAGTTTTGGAGCTACAACCAGAGATATCACCACGTTTAGTCATCTTTTGTCTGTGAAAGCTCAAAATCGCACAGAGTATACCCGGCACGAGAGCCTTAAGGGAACAAGTGACGAATCGCCTGTTGGGACAGCAAGAAATCCACTTGCTCCACACTACCCATAGATCCTGCACTGAGATCTGTTAAGGGTCAGCTCCAGGAAGAGGTGATCCATTGAGAGCCTGCAGCCTTCAAGAACTGGACTTCTAAACATTCAGCATCACTTACTCATATACCATAAGTTTCCAAAACAACCAAATTGTGAAGAGAATTGCTACTTTATCCACAACTAGCTCAGTTATTGAAAACACAGTTTGGCCACTTAAATGTTGGTCTTTCAGTGAAATGTTAATGTAACATGCTCTGTTTATGTGCGAGTTTTGTGTTGGGATTACATTTTTCTGTTTCCGACTTGTTTTGTCTGTTTCGTCTGTGACTGTGAGATGAGATCCTTACCTGTTGATACCTCCTCGGTCATCTAGCTTTCGTAGAGCAATGTTGGCGAGCTGTTATCAGCTACATTTTAGCTATATGCATTGCTGATGATACCATAGAGAAAAATCTTTTTGATGATATGCCTGTTTTCCTCTCTGTGAGTGAGTGTGTTTGTCAAAATCTGTATCTTTTCAAATATTTTCTTTGAATTTCCCTAATTAGAATCAGATGTCAATGAAACTAAATATTTTTAATTACCACTTGTGGCAGCAAAGGCCAGTCCTGTTACAGCTCCACAAAAGTTAACATCACTTCAAAATCCACTGTATTGACACAGTAATAGTCGTGATCTTCTCATGGCAAAGAAAGCAAATAACGATATAAATGTCAAATTATATAGTAAAAAAATTTATAAAGTAAAAATCTGTTTTTTGATGTTTTCTGAAAGTTAGTTTCTTCTAAACTAACTAGTGGAAATAAGGGCATTGTGTGCATTTCAAGGTACAATTTTATTGTTAAAAAAAATCTGGTTGTTACTGATACTGATAGTATCAGCTCATCACATCACCATCACAAAGATCACTTCTTCCCTGTTGCAGAGGAGCTGTTGGTGTCTGCCTCCTCCAGTTTGTGGGACTGAAGGGGACAGATGGAGGAATTCCTTCCTCATCGCCCACTCCTGCTTCGTCTTTCATCCCCCAGGAGGATTCACATCTCCCTCAACACAGAGGTGTTTTCAAATTAAATACTGTCTAATGAACTGGAAACCCTGCCCCCACATGCACTGTGCATGTGTGTGTGTATTTGTGGAGTACATGTTGGGGAGGTGCTTGAAAGCGGGACGAGAAAATGAAAGAAAACAGTGTGAGAGATTAAAAGAGAGAGGTATTTGCATTGCAATCTAGTGATTGCGCAGCCTGTGTGTGGCGTCATGAAGCGTGCGTTCGTTAATTGTATATCTCTGCAGTTCTAATTGCTTTAATTCCCTGTAATTAATCAGTAATTGCAGTGAGGAGCCACGCACAGCTTCGATCTGAACGCAAAAGAACTTTTCAATATGGAGTACATAAATATAGATGAGAGAAAGAGAACGACAGATATAGTGTAAAAACAGAGCTGAAAGAAAGAAAGAAAGAAAGAAAGAAAGAAGAAAAGCTTACCGTATTTAATATATTTTTTCAAAGGCCTGAACCTGTATTATGTATAAGTCGATGGCAGGGTCTCATTTCTCATTAATGTATTCTGATGTGAATGAAAATGAGAGATTATGGGTGAAAGTGGAGCAGTCCCTACAGGCTTGCAGCAATGCTACAAATAAATCCCCATAACTCGGAGGAAAAAACCTTTTCATTCTAGAGACACTGTAAGGAAGCATTTTAGTGCACCTTCTGTTTGTTCTTGAGGTTAAAGTGTTTCTGTCTTTAATGTTATTTTAAAAGACTTTAAGACTTGAGTCCATCTTTCCATGTGTGCACACAGGAAGGGTGTGGCATCTGTTTCCAGGGAGATCCCTGTCCCATCAGTCCACTGGAGAACAGGAGAGAATCCCTCCCACTCACCGTATGGTTGCAAGGTAATCCTCTCCCCTCTCTCTCTCCCTCTCCTTTTCTTGCTGTACTTCTCCCAATCCTCATACCTTCCCCTGCCCCCCATCATTAATTCCCAATTAAGACAGCAGCCCACCCACCCACACACCATCTTATTGTACATATTGCAAATAAACGCTTTTTCTGGTCAGACTTTTAATTTACAAAGGTTTGAGCTGAGGCTAGCAGACTCACTGAACTGTTTAAATGTGTGTCTGTGCACGTGCGTGTGCATGTGGGGGTGTATACGTATGCCTTATAATGATCGCTTCTCCGTTCCCTTCCCAACCCCAGATGAAAGCGAACCTTTGTCATCCTCGATCGTTTTTTAAATGAGAGTTGGTGGCTGGTCTTCGGTGACCTGCTGCGCCCCTCCCTCCTCCCCTGCCTTCTATCTGCCCCATTACACCCCTCCCCACCTACACCCCCCTCATAAATGGCCCCAGCTTCCTCATAACAAGCTGGATTCTCATAGATCTCCATCAATTTGTGTCACACCAGGGATTCCCTGAACAAAGATGCCTTTGCCACATCACCCACAACATCTATGCATTATTAAGGCTAGAAAAACAGCCTGCAAAGTGTCTGCCACAGCCTTGGTTACAGAGCTAAAAGATATAAAGAAGAGCGAGGAACAAGAAGACAAAGCAACAAGGAAGACAGAGGGCGAGAGAGAGAGTCTAATGATAAAAGGATAACGTTTTAAATGCCAATGCGGCGATGCATTCCTCATCATTTTAGTGATTTGACTGGTAAGCGGAAAGCTCGCTCCATACTGTGTCTGTTCATTTAAGAGATTTCCCAAGATGCATCCCATCCATGAGCAACTCACATAAATGTGTGCGTGGTGTGGCTCGCATTGATCTTTAAATGGTAGCACAATACTATTAAAGTGCTGCATGTCAAAAGGCCCCACGATGGTGAAAGGCAGTTTCATATTCAGCTCCTGAGAGCTCTCATACAGCACACTGCTCTGAAAATCGAGATCCATTTTGTGTCCAGAGAGGGCAATTAAAAAAAAATTACTTAACTATGTAACCTGAAAATTTCTTTATAGGGAAACAATTCACCTTTAAACTTAATTTATGGTGTCATGATCTTTGAGAAAATCATACATGATTCATGAGCAGGGGCAGCTTTCTGCGGCACGGTTACAAACTGAACAATCAGGCTTTAATTTGGGATTTAATTAAAGGAAGTCAACATGAAGAAGTTGCACTGACAAAAAAAAAAAAAAAAAAGCAGGATACGCTAAGTCAGAGAATACTTCATCGCCTATTTAGCCACTAACGAGTTTCATTTAACTGCAGCTCTGAAAGGTCATGAACCTCAACTAGGGGCCGCTGTACAGATTCATTTTTTGCCACTGTGGAGATTCAGGATTGATAGCAAAACTACAAAGAGGGACAAAAAAATTCAGACGGTGAGAAAAGAAAAACGTGTGTAGCTAAGGGTGGACTCACTAATGAGGGTGAAGATGACACTGATGGACCTCCTGCACTTGCACCTCCACAGATCACAGTGTGTCCAAGACCATGTGAGTGCACAAATGGTGGAAACATCTGTCTCGACCAACAGATAGAATGGCACAAAACAGTTAAAGTTTGGGAGATTGTTAGCATCATCAATTTCAAATAAAACGTGAAAACAACTGATTATACTCGAGATAAAAGCCTGCCAATTTATTATGACAGGAGCAAGGAGAAAGTCATATGAAGTCATAAAGCGACAAAGCTGGCTTTACCACGACGTCGGGGGGAGGCACTGGACATTAAAACACATCTTGTCAGGATGTTTAAGTGTTTTGTTGATACTGTACATTTAGCAATGCATAGATTATTCAGAGTTTTCAAGCAATGGGTGTTTTGTGTTACCAATGTAACATAATAAATATAATTTCAAATGTTTGCCCTTTTGGACGATCACAGTTGCTCGTTTGTTTCTCTGCTGCTGCTAATTTATTGCTAACGTGCTATCATCTGTTCTCTCTGAGATAAGTGTGACCCCTGCTCTTTGACTCTTCATCCTCTGAGAGGGGGCACCAACAAACACGGGTCATGTGGTACCACCTTATGATGACGGATACACCACTATTGTGCACTTATCATGATCAGTCTTTTCTCTATTCTTCTTTAACTTACTGATATGACAATTTAGTTCTATTATTTTAATTTGTTCTTCTCTTTGACTAAGAAAGACACCTCGTAAGCCCCTCTGGTTTCTTGTCTTCCTTTGTCTTCTTGTTTTTGTGTGTGTGTGTGTGTGTGTGTGTGTGTGTGTGTGTTAAATTAAAAAAAAAAAAGCAAAAACAAAAACAAACATTCTTCATAATGTTTGGGTTTTCCAGTGGGGTAGGGGTCCAACCCCTGCAGACCTCAAGAGGAAAAGGAGATATTCAGCTGTGCATGTCTGAGGCTCGGACAGAAACAGACACAGATCAGGACTTTGTTGTGCACCAAAGCAGACAAATAGTAAGAGAAGTTTGTATACGTTGTTGGTTAATTTGTTAGCTTGTAACTCACAAAAGCTTATGCAACGTTAGTGGTTGAGAAACATAAAATAATATCTACTAAGATGTTCCAGCAATCTTTGATTGATTCTTGGATTTATTTATTTATTTATTTTTAAGTATGGTGGAAGGAAGCTATACTAAAGCAAGCTCTCGCAGTCTGTACCAACAGGCGGTTCTATGCTAGGTGGTTTTAGGGCTCTTTGCCTGCAGTTGAATTTAAGACTTGTTTAGTGCTACATCTAGCGCGTGAAGGATACCTTTGAATCCCAATTTTAGGGATGTGGGCAGACAAATCCTCCATTAGTATTGAAATGTGAAAATGAAACTTTGCACGGATACATTTCAGTATTGTCAAGATAAATACTTTTACGGGGCATTGTCAAACAAGTAATTTTTTAGTAGAGGGAATTTTTAAATATTTGTTTTAACCCAAACCAGTGTAGCTTTTTAAGCCTGCCTAGTCCTCGAGTGCCTAATTTTCATTAAACCCTCGAGGTTTTGGACAGCACAACAAAAACTAAGTCACTTGATTGATAGGGGCGTCAAATCCGAAATGCTGCTAGGTGTCATTCGAGTGGGTTGTTACTTTGGACAACTTGTTGATCATTTGTTAAAATTATCCACCCTGTTGGCTATCACCTATTCATGATCTGTCCCTGCTGGCACACAAACATACACACACATTCCTGAATTCACAGTGCACCTTTACCTTCTCAACAGTCGCAGTAATAAGATCAAACTTGCTCGCTGAAACCCAACCTTTGTTTTATCCGATGGAGGCATGAAATGAGATTCTATTAATACCTGCAGCCCAATTGGGCTGGCTGGCTGACTCCCAACGGAGGCAGCACTGAAAAGGTTAGGTGCGGCAATTATGCAGGTGGAGTTGCAGAGGAGATGGGGGTGAGGAGGAGATGATTCTGCCTTGATCACTGGCTCTGAACAAGGTGTTATCAGCTGCAGCAGAAAGAGAGGGGGTGAGAGAGGGAGTTAGGAGGCGGGGGGAGGTGGATTGACTGCCAGAACGGCGTTAATGACTCGCCTTGTTTTTTGAAGCGAGAAGTTGCCTTTTCAAAGGCAAGGCAATTAGAAGGGGACTTGTTCCGTTGTGCTTCGGCTACTGCAGTGACTTGGTAAAGCTGTCATCCACCGGCCAATCAATGCTGGGCAGGGGCGACTGTTGAAGTACTAAACACACATGTGATGTAATGATTGCGTTACTCACGCATGGTGCACCTATACATGTCAGGGCAGCGTTTTCCCATGCAAACGCACTCTTTAAACCCACATCTTCTGTTTTTTCATCTCATCTCATTGAAGATGACATGAATGCAGTATAGTTATTATATGTCTGAGTACGTTACATGGCAGCCACGCGCTGTATGTGAATCACAGGTGACACAGATAATTGGAACCCTTCAAATCTCATTATGCTGCCTTGCTCAAAAAAGAGAGAAAACAGAGAGAAATTTGCCCCCTCTCGCTCCCCAACCTCTCTTTGTCTCTTTGGATTATCCGGTAGCACAGCAACACACCCACCATTAGTTTGGTGCTGCTGCTGACCCCAGTCATTCATTTAATTGGCTGTTAATTGCTATTCTCTCTACAAGACACAATGTATATATGGAGCTATATTTAGGCTCGCCCCTCGATGGCTCTTCATGCTAAATTACAACTTTCAGCCAGGCGCTGAAGGGCCCTATTGTGGCTTGTCGTTCTCCCCCTCTGTGTCTGACTGACAGGCTTGGGGGGCATCCTCCCTCTTTCTATCCCTCCCTCCTTCTCTTCTCTTTTCCTCTCCTTTCCTTGTTTTATGAGCTGCTCTAGTGAAAAGCCTGACACCTGGATCACTCCCTCTGTCCTTTTCTGTTTGACACAACAGCAGCAACTTTTCATCTGTCGCCAGGGACGTCTCAGGACTTCTCAAACTTTACATCAGTTTCTCATCAGTGTCTGTCTGCTGTGCTGCTT
>JAQFJA010000026.1:10658102-10673195 GCA_029874485.1 Naso brachycentron | reverse complement strand
CGATCTTTCTCTTTTTTTGCTGGTTTTTTTTTTTTTTTTTTTTTTTTTTTACATTAGTTGTCAGTCTGTAGCTGCACTTTGAGAATTTATGTTTTGTTGATCTGTCACATCCTCTCCTCTCCGTCTCACTCCTCTCTCGTCGGCTGTTTGTTTCTCCCCTTGACTCTGGCAGACTCATTATCTTTGTAGAACAGCAGTGTGCGTTCGTCAGCAGTGATTAGCAATGTTTCATTCCAACATCGTTAAGGACAGACAGTTTGATATTTGACGAATGAAGATATGGCATTCTCTAATCTTCCACTGCAAAACTGTGTCACAGTAGATAGAGGCTTCGGTTAAGTTTTCCATAACATTAAAGCTTGCATTGATCATAATCCAATTAATGAAAATAAGAGAAACGGACACACAAAAAAAAAGACAGGAAATATAATGAGACGCTTATTAAATAGGAAGAAATCAACTGTAATCAAATTGCTGAGTTCTCAGAACTGATGAAGTGTACAAATTTAAAGATCTAATGAAAAGTCTTGCAGTTAACATAATTAATTTGCAGCCCTTTTGATAAGTGGTAATGACTTGGAGATTATTGGTTTAAATGAATAGTTTTGTTGTGCAGCAGAGAGAGAAGTTGATGAGGAGGGGGGACTGAACTGGGAAAACACTATCCTACTTTCAAAGTTCCGGAGGAGATGAAGCAATGTTTTAAAAAGCACAATAAGACAATTAGACTGCTCTATAAACTAATTACTGCTGCTTTAATTCCTTTTCAGATTAAACTGCAATTGTAATAATATGACATCTCAAAGGAGATGTTTGTAAGCAGTGAGGAAAGACACATTTGTAATTAAAGGTGGAATAATATTTTTCTCATTAAACAAATATTTGCACAGGCAACAAAGGTGCATACATCCATTCTGCAGACACTTGCAGATCTCTCTTTCTTTTTTCCGTGATGAATTAGAGGAGATGCTGCTTTGCATCGCCTGCAGAAACAGACCAGCAGCTTGCTAACAGGAGGTGAGCCAGTCAGACGTCGTCTCTGACAAGATATTAAGACACAATCCGATGAGCGAGGATTGTTTTGCTCCGAGGCTAAAAAGTGGGACACTTCAACTTACAAAAAAGCAACTTTTCTTTTATTCCTGCAATGTTGTTATTGTGAGAAAGCGGCGGTAATGTTATTATTGCTCAGATCCACCGCAGGCTTTTTCCCATGCTGTCAGCTAATGTTGATGATGCCCTCCCCTTGGTCGACGCTCCCGCACACTAACAGCATTGCCTCTGATGGACTCAAAACAACTAGTTTCAGCACGACTGACTCTCTCTTATCATAATTTGATTATTTTAATGATCTTGTTACTAAACCTCAGACGCTGCACTTGCATACACCCGGAGGGAAGCCACGGTTGAACGCTTTGTATGAATCTCGCATGAGGCTCGGGAAATGTCCAAGGGTGACTATATACAGTGTTGTGTTTATCCAAGTGTGTGTGTATGTGTGTGTGTGTAATGCAAATGTACTTGTGTGCTAGTGTGTCACTTCCCACAGACAAGCACAACCCAGCAGCACCGACCTCAGCCCGACGCTGAGAATAAGGTTATGGAAAACTATCCGCATAAAACAGCCCCGTGCATTATCAGTCAAACAGCAGAGCCAGAGGGGGCTTGATTGTGGCGTTCCATCATCGCCTATTGAATTATCTGGATTAATTTAACGCATTTAGGCCTGTGTGTTTTCCCCAGCTCACAACTTTGCCTTCTCTTCGTTAGCGATAATTACACTAAGTGGGTCATCTCCTTCTCAGCTCTCTTGTCTTCTCTCTCTCTCCCTACATAGTATTAGCATTTTCAACTTCTTAAACAAAGTTTGGCCAAAAATCTAATGATATAAACGTTATGATTCACTCAGCATTCTGTGGATGAAAGCCTTGAAAAGAAGGCGGTTGACTCAGAAAGTGGAGGAGTGGACCGAGAGAATAAGCAGGTTTGAACTAGAGGTTTTCAAACTCACCTTTAATTTTATTATAGTTTTTTTTTACACATTCGACTTCTGAGTCACTGAAACTTGTATGTGTGTGTGCTGTTGTAACCCGCGTGGGCATTGCTGGTCAGTAAAACTACTAATGCTGAGTTCTAACATAATATATCATAAGTCATGCCTGAGCAAATTTAGCAAAGTGGGCCGGATTATGTAACAGATGCCAATATTTTATTCCAGTGGTGCTACAAAACAGTTACAGTATGTTTCTCAGTCACTCCATGAAGCAGCAAAGCACTTTTAACAACTATTAGCAATGAAAGAAATCAAAAGGTTGCCATGGTAGCAACAGCATCAACTCAAATGTAACACTGCTGTTGGCTTTAGCTGGTCTCCTCTCAGCAGTTTTGTGTCAGATTGGTTTGATCTGGAAACAGCTACACCAGCCAGTACTGAATTTACACACACGAAACAAGCGAGGTACTCCGACAGTCACTCTATGACTTACCTGCTCTCGCCCTACAGGAAGCAAGTCTAAGCTATTCCTAAGAAACCTCACAGAGGAAATATGGCAGTTCACTCATTAGGCAGCTCATTATCACATTGTTTAATTGGTATCTAATTGATCATGGATGTTTTACAAAAGCCGTGAACCTCAGGGGCGCGTGGCACCTTCGGCAGACTCTCAGGGGAGCCATGGAGCCAGCTAACAGTCTCGCTGTGTTGATAATGTGCTCCACAGCTGTGTGAGCCACTCAGCGAAAACCGTAGCAGGTTTTAAGGTTCCAGTTTTGAGGGAAGTCAAATACAGCCGTGCGTGCAATAAAAGATAATTGTCTTGTCTCACAAGAAAAAAGGTTTTATCTTATTACTTTCATAGCCTATCAAAGATCAGGGCCATGTCACCATTTATACTAGTGTTGTCACTATACTGGAATTTCCAACTTCGATACGGTAACTTGAAAAATATCGATATGTGATACCATGTTTGATATCACAGGGAAAAAATGACAACATCAGGGGCATAACGTTTTAGATTTTTATTAAAACATAAACATAACAGGGCTTGTGAATTTTTTTTTTTTTTTTCAGAACAACAGCATCTATGTTAATTTACTTCTGAAACAGGTGGCCCTATGTAAGCGCTACAGCCGTGCATGTGGCGACCTGCTGTTGCAGAGGAAAGCAAGAAAACACAGTACAGGTGTGTCAATGCTGCAAAAAATCAGCCTACTATTAAAATCATTTTAAATATTCCCAATCAATATGTATCAATATTTCAATACGTTTGACACAACTTTAAGAGGGCACACTGACAACTGTAGTATCTATTATTGATCGAAGCATCAGCCTGTATCTCAATCTTACTTACTTATTACTTATTATACCATTCAAACTTCCTGCAGTGTAGGGGTACTGTCGTTTCCAGTTTTCCAGTTAATGAGAATGCTCTTAGTTGTGGGACAATATCATATCACATATTTCATTTAAACTCCCAAACTAGTCCCACGGAATTAATGTGTGTATGTCATGGTCCATGAAGCTTATAGAGTAATTTTCTTGTGATAAATTATTATGTTGTCTGAGTCATTTTTCCTAGGTATCAGGACTTAATTCATTATCACAAGAAAAATGAATTTTGCTATCTCAAGATAACAAAATAATCAGGTCATGATCCCCAGATAACGACATTAAAAAATAAAAAAATCGCGAGCATGGCTGGCCTTGGCACATGTATGTTTTCAGCTTTGTCAGTTAAGTAACAAAACTTCCAGATTTGGTTTCTACATCAGAGTGATCCAGAAAGGCCCGATGACCATCTGATCAGAGTGTTTAGTCACCACAAGGCAGGAAGTTAAAGTGTGAAAATGTGCGCAAAGAAATGATATGAGGTGCAGCTGGAGGAAAGGGCAGTGACAGAGGTGTTACAGACTGTTTCGATGCAGCCTCTTTTTCCCTTTTTTCTCTCACTCTTAAACACACACAAACTCCTCAGCAGCAGGAAAAACTCTTCAACGGACCAGCTCAGCTTCTCAGGTGGTCTAATGGAGACAGACACTCCTGACTCTGTGTTTTGACCTCTCTTTTGCAGGAAACGTTTTCTTTTTATATCAGTGACTCTCTGCCAAATGCTGTTCATGAAAGGGGAACACTGGGGCTCAAACCTTGTGCCACTTTACCAAATTGGTTTAATTGAGTTGAAAGTAACTTTGTACCAGATAAAAGAAAACATCTCAACCTGCGCCCCATATGCTCAGAACCCCGACTGTACAGGGTTGGAGGCTCACATGCATAATCAATGGCCTTTGCATGAAAGTCTTTACGAGTAAATGGAATGTGTGAAGAAGCGTATCACTGCATCACTTTCTCGACATGCACGTTCTCCTATTTTTGTGCTTGTTTTTTCACTCAGAGCGCTCCGCTATCTCCCCCTGTCATTTTGTGACGAGAACTCACCTGTAAATAATTCATGAGGAGCAGCAAGTACGATTACACTGGTTAAAAAGTAATGAGCCGCTGCCATAATAAAAGGTTGTGCTGCATTGTTTTACCAAGTGTCTCTCGCACACCTATGTCGTTGCTGGCCCAGAGTTCACATGAAAGCACATTCTTGTCGCCCCCTGACAGAGCGCAGCGCTAAGAGAGAGAAAACAAGAAAACAAAACCACGGCCTGTGGAGCAGGTGGTTAGAAAACAGGCACCACAGAACCCCCCCCCACACGCACACACACACACACACACACCCGACAACTATCGCAGCGGCATGATCTAGCCCAGGCTACGAGCTGTCACTGGGGGCTTTTCATGTCTGAGCTCGGGAAAGATCAGTAGACTCTCCGTCTGAGCTCGGAGCCCTTTGATAATCGATGGAGCTTACAGTGGTGCTTTGTAACGACAGCGACCGTTCACGGCCCAATCAAACTGCACCGCCATCCTCTCTTGTTTGTTCCCAGGATTGTGCAGGCTATTTCCTGTTTGACTTAAAATGAGGCCTTGTGTTTTATGAGCACATCAGCGTTGACAGCGAGAAGAAACATCCGCAATACAAAGCTCTACCTTTCTGAGTTTCAGTGCAATATCAGTTTTCATTTGTGCATTGTTTTCTGTGTAGTTGGAACAGATGTACAAGGCTGACAGTTTTTACATAACCTCTACCTACTCTCTGTGACACACTTTAGCTTTGATAGCAATGAATCAACTTCTTCATTGCATAAAGTAGCATTAATGCGCCATTAGTCATTTGCTGTTGTGTCATATGTCAGCTATTTTAGCATTACAAGAGATCATGTAGTAAGACAAATGCAACATAAGGCAGAATAATAGTCCTAAAAGAGAAACTACACCAAAAATGAAATGCTTCAGTAAATAACTTTAATTAACTGAAGGTTAATTTAGATTATTGAATCAACACCTGATTGGTATCAAACAATCTCTTAGCAAACTTAAAAGGCTGTAACATCATGGATGAGATCAGCAGCTGTGGTGAGTGGGATTTTTTTCTCAGATTTTCACCATAAAAAGTAGCATTTTGTGGTGAAGGGGTGATCACGTCGAGGCAGCAGAGAGATGAGTTATTCCACAGAAGTGGTTTGAGGAGATTCTATGCTGATATAGATGCATTTTTTACTGTGAAAGTGGGAAAGTGTTACAATCCAATTAACCAATTGACTCTTCAAGCCTACAAGGGGAAAGAGTGTTTGCCGTATAATTGTCACGTGCAGTATCACTTCAATATAACAAACCCTTTATTTAGTAAGAGTGAAACCAGCTGGCTTGCAACCAGATTTGATGTGCAGCAAATAGAAAACAAAAACATCATAATTTCAAAGATTCAAGGTTTAAGGAATCTTTATTATCCCTGAGGGGCAATTTACTGTACAGCCAGCAGTGATCACACAACAATCGATCAATATCACATGAAACAACAACAACAAAAACCTTATGTGGATATAAAAAGTGTCAAAAGTGCCCCCCACCCCCCATCGTAATCTCAGGTATTTCTGTTTCACAAATACATTATTCAGTGCCTGTGAATCTAATTAAGTATTGAACATGCACAGATGGTGCTCTTGACCTCCTATGAGTGCAGTGTGTTGTATGTACATGCTGCAGCAACTGACTGTCTCCTTGCATGTGAACATACAGTTCTTGGGTGTGTCTGTGCGTTATTTTATAGTCCTGAAGAACGGCATTCACTCGAAGCGGCAAGGACACATAATGTTGTTGTGTTTGTGTGCACATACATTCCTCCGTGTGTGTGTGTATGTGTGTGTATGCATGTGTGTGAATTTCATAACATGTGCGCATCATACAATGATGGCTAAAGGGAACCTGGAACCTTGGTAAGATAGACGTAGTTAATAAGCCATCATGCTGGCAACACTGTGAAATTTCCTCTGCCTGCTTTGAGTGCATCACACAAATGTGTGTATGTGTGTATGTGTGTGTGTGTACTGGTTTTTGTTACATATTTGGACCTACTCTGGCATAAACACTGACCGTGTGAGGACCATTAGTCCTCATGGGGACCAAAGATCAGTCCTAATGCGGCATGACTTGATTTCTGAGGTCCTGGTTAAGTTTAGGGCCAAGGTATGAATTGAGCTCAGGTTAGGGTTAGGGTTAGGCAAGGGTTTGGGTCAGGCTGCGTAAATGCATGGAAGTCAATGTAAAGTCCTAACAAGAATATCTGCGCAAGTCTGTGTATGTGTGTGTGTGTCTGTGTGTGTGTGTGTGTGTGTGTGCGTATGTTCCACACTGTTCTATGATACCCACTGAACAGGACAAACAGTACAATAACACAAATAACACAGGGAGGCAGAGAGAGACCAAAGTAAAGGATGACAGAATAGAGAGCACATTGATTGATATAAAGAGCTTGTGAAGTGCTCACAGCAAGTTCACGATCCCCAAAGTTGTTTTGATATTTCTGAGCCACTTCCTTCAGTTGGGTTATGTCTATACAGTAGAGCTATATGGATTTATAAGTGCATGTGCACTGTGCGCATGCATCTGTGCACATGTGTGTTTGTATGCAGTATATAGTTTTCCTGGTCATGTACTGTGTGTCCCCCTCAGTGTCCGCATGCTGCTCCCTGCGTCTCATTCGTTCTTCCTTTCATCCCTCAGTCACAGGTTGGCATCACCAGCTGTGACTGAGCTGGGTAACACTGGAGACACTTACAGCGTTTCAACATTCTCAGTTAAATCTTTAAATGCATTCTCTGCTTTTTATGCTTCAAACTGTTTGGCCTTGTTCACATTCTACGCACTTAAAGGTTGAATTTTCCACCCGCCTGCAGCACCTTCTTTTTTTATTGCCATCCATCACTCTCTCCTTCTCTCGGCCTCGGCCTTTGCTCTTCTCATTTAACATCTGCTGTGGGTTGGTCGGATCAATAGTCTACAACAGACATGCACAAACGTAGAGACATACAGGCATGCCGATTTACATGCAGGGAAAAGAACAAACCACCCACACCAACATTTAAGAAGCATATTTGAGCCCTTGAACTGTAATCACCGTAATCTTGCTGTGAGAATACAGTTGTTTTAACTTGATGTCTAATTCAACTTCAGGTCATTCTTCTTGAATATAGACAAAAATAGACAGACACAGGGGAAAAAATGTGACTGGAATTGAGCATAAAAAGCAGAGATCAATGCAGCCAACCAGCTGCACAGACTGGCTACATTCAGCTGCAGAGTGCAGGGCGCCATTACCATCCTGTGAATGTGCATGAGGGGAGTGGAGTTGAGGTGTAATGACTTGTGTCACATCTGCAGGACCACTAGTGGCTGATGGCCTCATCACACACAGCCCCGAGCGGCCCGCGTGCAAACCGCGCTCGCCACTTGCGTAAAAAAAAACTGATTATGACTTTTTAGCTTTTCAGATTTTCCCTGTCTCGGCTCGGCAGCGCACGCGCCCAGTCACAGTTACTCAGTCCCGGCCTTCGGACGATTGGGCACCATCTTACTCCAAGCATGAGGGATTCTTCTGCTCCCCCTCTCACACACTCGTCTCTTCCTGGCGAGGTCAGTGGACAGACGAGCCGAGGACTTCATTCCTTACGCTTCTGTCGCTTAAATCAGGTCGGATGAGTGTCATCCTCCCCTCCCCTTTAACAGCATGGTAATCTGATTCTTTCTACTCATGCCTCTATCCGCTCTCCTCTCCGCTGCCTTTAACTCTCTCAGCTTATCCCCCAGTTCTGTCTCTCTGTCTTCATCATGGTTGTATTATGATTGAATTATGGCCTCTGGAGTGGTTCTGAAGGCCCCTATGCTGCTGCTTGCCCTGTCACCAACAGACCTACGTCTGCCCTCCATGTTGCCCAGGCCGCTCTCTCTTTGCCTGTACAGTATTATGCTCTCTTGCACTATTTGCCCCAGCACTGCCCCGTCACCTTGGATCACAAGAAAAGAAAGAAGAGAGGGACAAAGAAAAGAAAATAAACACTGACCCTGTGGCAGCTTCTTTCCCTGCAACATTTATGTGTGTAAATCAATGAGATGTGGCAGGAATAGCGAGGTGGTCTGGCTGTTGTTATCACGGATAAGCTGAAAAAAAAAGAAGCAGATTAATGTCCTTTTAAGCTTTTACACATTTTTAAACTCTGAAACTTCTCCCTCTCTGTCTCACTGTCTTTCTTTGACTCTTATCTTCTTTCTTGCTTTAAATTTAGGGCTTAACTCGACATTGAATTTAATGACGCACCATGTAATAGCTGCAACAAGTTCCGAAAATTGTATTTAACGAAATCCTTCTAATTTTCTTCTCTCAGTTTGATAGTAAATGTTAACAATTGCAGTATTTCTCTGCCATCTGTTGCCTCAGCTCAAACAGTTTAAGTATAATCTCTGTTACATTGCTTGCAGCTTTACATACTTATTCTCTGTGAAATATGCAGAGCGCAGACACAGATACACGTGTGCCGCAGTAAATCCAGGCAGAGATAGTATGAGGGGGGGCAGGAAGGCAGAGACTATCCAAACAGGCTGGTTAGAAGCATGTTGTCTTAATTAGGCCTGACAGCCTCCTCAAAGAACATGAATAAAAAGCTCGGAGCCCCAGACCTGGACTCATGCATAGTGGTTTAGAGCAAAGATAGCCAGGCAAATAAAAGAGTGGCTCGCACTTCAGGCACATGTAATTAATTCACAAATTAAGACACGGATAGCACATGGGGTGTGTGTGTAAAATGTGTGCGTGCAACAAAAATATTGACTAAGAGACTCAATCAAGATAGTGCAGCATCTTCTGTATTGTACAGCACTGTTTGTACATGAGAAGAAAAAGAAAATCCATTTTCTATTTTTTCTTATTGATTCTTTCACTTTAAAAAACACGCTCTGAAAGCAACACAATACTCTTTTCAGCGCTTTCAGAAAATAGAACAACTTTTATCTCTCTCTCTCGAATAGTCGGCGCCGCAGAGTTGTGGCCTTTGATTTTCATCACACTTTATCAGGTTGACCAGAGGGTCCTTGTGTGACTTACCTTTACTACCTTCGCTTCTTCTCTCCCTCACTACCGTGGCTCTCAGAATAGTCATATGCTCGTTACCAAGGCAACCAACCAGGACCTGTGTCCAGGGAGGGTTGACAGACGTTGAATGGAAGAACATGAAGCAGCGGCTGCTCTCACAAAATGCCTGTACCTCTAATTAGACTGTTGCAACACTAAAGCTATGCAGATATTGTCCTTGACTGTTTGTAAACACAACATTAAAACTTAGTCCTTGCTGACAGACACTGACATATTTAGCCTGCAAGTATGTGTATGAAAGCTTACAGAACTGAATTCACAGTTGAAAATATAAATTTACAAATTCACAAAACTACCACTTGCTCTGAATCTTCGACAATTAACCTACAATATTGGTTTGGATCTGTTGGGTTAACTGGCATTGTCAGCAGCGTAACTTAATTATGATTAGTCATGGTGTATTATATTCTTTTGGCCCTCTCTCTTGCCTCAAACACAAGCACACGCTCATGCACTCTTGCACAGACATACAAAACATGCAAAACTGCAAATTAAATACTGAATGTGGGAAAGTGGTATATATAGCTGCGCGGCGCCGGTTGCAAATCCTATACTTATGCCAGTGTGTGTGACTTGTGTGATAGACAGAAAAAAAGTTCAAAACATGAACTCAACACTTCAAGAATTGCTGTTACAAATGTTATTTGAGCTTTTTGTAGTAGAAAATAGAAATCGACGATACCTTTCCAAAAACAAGGCAGCCCTGTATATCGCCTCTTCATCCCCATTCTGTAAATCAGTGCTCGCCAGCGAGTGATAGCCATTGCCAGATACTCTCTTATTTTAGGACAAGCTTTGTCCACTCAGCATTTCACCTCTTAATCTCTGCATTTTTTGCCTCTTCTTCATATTGTTATTGACTGAGTGCTATGCACCCATTACCCAAAAGTTGAAGCCAAGACACGTCCCAAAATAATCAGAAAACAAGAAAATACAGGCCGAGTGCCGGGTCTCTGCAGATCAGTTCATCACCACATACTCGTGGTGAGTCGTACGTGCTGTTTAAGAGAGATTGCGTCTAATTCTCTAAATTGTTTTTAATGTTGTACTTAATGTGATTTAAAAAGCTAGTAAGCAAAAGTCGTACTAAAATCCAAACTTTTTAATTCATGATTTATTTTATTCATGCCTAAAAACTCGCCTTGTGAGATGTTTTCCTTCACCAAGGAGTTAGATGCTAGATGCGAGCTGCAGCACTCCTGGAGGAAAAGAAACTTAATTTTCCTTTCCCCAGAGTCATTTCACTAAGTACGCAATATTAATATAAAGGGAGAAATTAGAGGCTTACAAGAAGTGAAAAAGAAAAGCAAAACTCAGTGGGCCAGCACTAAGAGAAAACGCTGCTTCCAGTTGTCTAATTAATCTGCTGGCACGCTGATGTCCAGGGAGCGGAGGGAGGGACGAGGAGCTGCAGAGGCGACAGGAGACAAGAAGAACAATAGAAATCTCAATCTCACACTTCTTCATTTGGGTGTTGTATAATCTTGTTATTTTGAGTAACAGAAGGGGACAATCTACAGCAGGGTGCTCACTGTAAAAAGCTTCAAGTGCCAGAAATGTTGAAGTATTTCTGGGTCCTTTCTAGTGAAGCCAATTCTAAATCCATAAAGTAACGGTCGACACTCATTATTGCTGGGGTCAATCTAGACTAGAACATCAAATATGCATGTAAGTCTATAAGGTCACAGACTGCCCCTCAAAGAAATACTTTTACTCTCCAATAGGGGGTGCTGTTTATTGTCTTCTCCTGTGGATGAACTATGTGATTGGGCTACTCAGTTTGACAGTGAGAGCACTGGACCCTGTCTCTCATGTTGAGTTACCCTCCTAAATTTAGCCCAAAATACCAGCTGATAACAGCCCCAAAAATGACAAAGTGAGTCATGCCCAAATTTCTCTCTATTCCTCTGCTCATCCCATTAAATTGTTCATTATATAGGTATAATGGTGTGAATAATCTGCTGCAGCGTTAGTGCAGGTGGGGGGCTGGGTATTCATCTAATGAGCGCACCTTCTACTTTTGTCCTAAAATGGCAGCAGACAAAATTGAAAGGTTCAGTGTTGATTTGCTGATTTGCTGCTCCCATGCTCAACTGTTTAGATGTATGAAACAAGCACAATGTGCTGTAAAGACGGGAATTTTCCATACAGGAGAGAGCACAGAATTAAGGAACATATCAGTTGCCTCTTTCATTTCTGTAAATGATAATGTTAAATACAACCAGGGAGGGAAACTCATAAGACCTGCACTTAGTGGGGTCAAATCCGCTGCAGTTTAGTCTGTGATTAATGAGAGAGAGAGAGAGAGAGAGAGAGAGAGAGAGAGAGGCAGCTGGCGGCTCATTTGCTCTGCTGTTGTTGAACGACGGCCGATAGCTGATATCCAATCAGGTTCAATTTGCAGGGGATGTTTTCATTATGCCTGGAACATCAGTCAATATGTCTGGCCCGGCTCCGGCTCAGGCAGATAAGACTTTTGGTGCAGACCCTGGTTCAGTTTTCGCCTTTCCAAACCCAGAACTTTCAAACCTGAGACAGAGATCCTCTTACAGATCTTGCTCATTTAAAGAAAACTTCATCACAGCTTTACCCTAGTTTATGTGTAGCAACAATTATTAAAGCAATCTCATCAGATTTTTTTTGTGCAACCAAGAATTTGCTTCATGGTCTATCCAACATATTGGACACAGTTTCATCTGATTGCCAGGTTTTCATTTATTTGAACAACAATACATTGGAGCCACTGACGAGTGAGAATGGCAAAATAGCAGAAAAAATTCCTCTAAATTGCTCGCTCTAACATTTATTCCCTGCAAATTTTTTCTTGAGGTCTGAAATAATAAAGCATAGACCGAATATCTCTTTTTATAATACGTTCCCTGGTTTTCTTCTTTTCATCCAAGTTAAAAAGCAAAAAAGGACTGACTGAGCGATGCTGCACTACCTGTCCATCAATAAATAAAAACCAAATAGAAAAAGATCAAAATTGCGAGCTAGAAAAAAAGAAGTCACTCTAAGAAGGCGCTGTGTTCTCAAATTCAGGTCTTGTACGGTAGATTAGGAAGTCAGAGTCCTTCAGTTTTCTTAGAGTAACCCTGCATTTCCCTGTGATGAAGTCTTAAAGATCTGAGGAGCATCAAGAGACATATCTAAGAGAAGTGCCTTCAGTTTTTATTCATGTTCCTTCCCCTTTCTTTTTCAAGTGATCTGCAGCTTCAGAGAGAAGGGCGAGGGAGAGAGACAGAGAGAAAGAGAGAGAAGGAGGGAGAGGGAGAAAGAGAAGCGTTTTCCAATAGAAATGAGGCGAGCCTGAGCAGACTCAGGCTGAGGCTGTCACTGCTCAGTTCAAAACATTCTGCCATGCAAAACAGCCAAAAGCCCCCAAAACCTGTTACATGACTTCACTTTGAACATCAGGGAAACTTATTCACAAGCAGGTCAAACTCTTTCAAACTTTGAGAAGTGTTTAAAATCAGTCCAAAGAATTAGTTTAAAGATGTGAAATTGCTTTTCTGTAAATTTCTACCATTACTTTGAGGCTCGAATTTTGTTTGGCATTTCATTTTTCTTTGTCAATGAAGATCATTGTCTCGCTTGTTGGCAAGTAACGAGGAGTAAATGTGTCATCACTGCAACCATGCAGTGCAAACACACACACACACAAATACACACACACACGCGGTTCTCATAATCTGGAGGACAGCTGCAGGGGTGTGGAAGCCTTGGGAAAATAGATCATGGATTCAGGCCAATCAACTTCCTCTGTAACCAGCACCTGTTTGTATCTGCTGCTGACAATTTCACAATACAGAGTAATTATGAAAATATACAGAGATTAATACACACATTCTAAAAGTAAGCACAATAGATTACTGCCGCACAGCCGTGTCTTTCCTCATATGTCTTGACTGGAGCCATGCAGTACAGTAAGTATGTATGATTTTCTGCTTGCATGTTTGTCACTGAGATTTATTCAACAGCGATTATGCAAATTTGAATCTATTACACATCCTGCCCTAATTCACTAAACCCTGTTATAATTAAGACACACATGCACCATGGAAAGCACATGCATACCTCACAATAACAAAGTGTTACCCTGAAAAATTCCCTCGACCAAAAACCAGAGACGAAGAGATGCTGAGATGATGACAGTTAATACGCCTTGATGTTTTTGTCACTCAGAAAACAGGAAGGCTGTGTGTGTTTGTGTGTGCGCTCACATGTGTTGGTGTGTGTCACGAGAGCGAGGCTGTGGACGTGTGTGCATGTGTGTGCGAGGCTGATGGGGGGGTAGACGATCTTCTCTGAAGCGGCCCAGGCAGGCATCAGCACTCAATCATCCCAGATCTGCCAGACGACACCAGCAGAGAAAACACATTACCCGTGTCGTGCCGCCTCGTCTTCTTCTGTTGTCTTTTCTTTATTATATTTAGGGCTGCCTTGCCTCAGGGTCAGGTGACAATCTGCATTCTCTTTCTACAAGTTTTCTCAAAACTGTCTGGAGTTTTTTTTTTTTTTTGAATTTTATTTTTCAGTGTTTTTTTTCTACCTCTCTGTTAAAGGGGAGCTGTTGATGGTTTTTAATCCCTACATGAGTCCCTTTGCAGATGACTCTGCTGGCATGGTGTCAGAAAGACGCTAACAGTGAGCAGCGCTATATGCATTAGACAAAAGATGAATACCCTCAGAAGGGAGGGAGGGAATAGAGAGAAGAGGCAAAGAGCCCATTTGAAGTGTCTGTCTAAGTTTTAGTAAAAAATGAGTTCTTTATAACGGCATATAAATATATAAATGAAACACTTAAAGACATTATCAGGCACTTTCATTCTTACTGCCTTTTGTGTGTTGGTTGAGGTGGGAAACAGAAGGGAAGTAAACACATCTGCATATCTGAGTCATTGGTTCCAAGGGAGCTGTTATGGGCTGTCTCTGCAAATCTCTTCTCTGCGTTGCTTGCAGCCTTCCAGCAACACAATCACCCCCCTAAACCGCTGATGCCAGGTCAGATAATTCAACAATCTTCTGACTGATGTAGTTTGATTTGAGTCTGGCAAACCTGATTTCACATATCTTGATTTTAAACGCTGTGCACCCTTTTTAGTTTTATCTTTTCTCAGGTTTGAACATATGTGCCCACGGTCTACAGCAGAGGAAGGCGGTGTATGTGTCGCCGCCGTTTAGTGTCCAGTTGATGGTAAGTTGGCACAGTTGGTGTAACAGAGTGGGCCAAGACCGGTCAGGCCCTCTGTCTCTACGGCAGCCGTCACCTGGATAACCAAGCGTGCCAAGCCTGAGGCCACATCTGAGAGATCAGAGTAACAGCATCGACTGGCAGCAAATACAAAGCTTAAGATGTTGCATCTCTCTTCAACCACTTAACAGAACGCATGGATTTACAAATGGTGCTCTCAAAAAGGCAAATATGCTAACGCTCAAGGTTACAGCCCATAAAGTAAAGCGCAATTCATGCCCTCCAGTGTTGGTAAGTAAGTACTCAATTGTGATTGGCTGAAGGTGTCCATTAATTCCTGATACAGGACCATACTAAGCAGTTCCATGT
>JAQFJA010000026.1:10625107-10647517 GCA_029874485.1 Naso brachycentron | reverse complement strand
CAGTGCATATTCAAATATTCTCACACGTAAACATTTCTCTGGTGTTGCTATGGAGTTGTTCCCCTGTTTAGCTGTTAGAAAAAAGCAGCACCATGTGGCCTCTGTAGGAGATTTATTTTAATTGTGCGGTGTATTGTGGCCAAGAGAATGTCAGGCTATATGCTTGGGTGTGTGCTGTCAGCACACTTGTGGATACATGCAATCGCCTTGGCCCTTGGACACAATTGTGTGTGTGTGTGTGTGTAAGTGGGTGTTTGTGTACAGTACACCACGTGCACAGCGTGTTTGGATAGCAAGACAAACACAAATACTGGAACACGTCGGTTTGTGTCCTTGTAGCAACTTGTGTGTGTGTATTCTTGTTGAAAGGTGGGAGATACAGGTAATATAAAAGCTTTATGCTTCCTGTTTGATCACCCCTCCTTCTACATATGTTAAAATCCTGGATTTAACTGAGATTATTGTTCCATAATCTCGACTCTGACGGCTGACAGTAAGAAAAGGGTAAACCGAGGCTACTGGATGTTTTTTACAAACTGTGCACTACTGCAAGTCTCAACACTGTCCTCACTTATTTCTCCTTGTCAGCATCACCCGACAACCATCAACATGCGTTCTCCTTTGTGAGTCTTTATTTTTATTTGCAGTGCGCTTTATAGAAATTCATTACACCGTCTGCCGCCAGCGTAGGCAGGAAAATATTCCCTCGGCTCAGCTGAACTCTCGCCCTCCTTTAATGTAAACACTGCTTACCAGTCACGTTTCTCCCATTAAGGTAAATGCCTGCATTATGTATGAAACTAGTCTCCTTAATCCAGTTGCACCATTAACCTGCACACCCAGTCGTTTCCAAGTCCTCGCATGAAGAGAGAGGAAGAGAGAAAACTCTGACCCACGTAATTTGTAACAGATAATGCAAATTTAAAGCATTAAAGCAAATTAGATTGTTTTTAGTTACTTATCACTTTAAATGCTTTACGTCTGGCTGCTGCAGAGTGAACAAAATCTGCTGGTGAATCCTCAGTCCAAGTGACCCAAAGTGACATTTAGCCCCTGAGCCTCAACTCCTGAAAAAACCATTGTCCCATAAGCCAAATGCTTCTGACAGTTATTCATTTATTCATTCCTCCCTCCTTCCGTTCCTTGTTTTTTTGTTGTTTTTTTTTTCCTTGGAAACAGTTAGTGTTGTTTGTCTTCTTGTCTGTCTGTCTCGTCAGCTGTCATGCCTATTGACGTATGGCATTTGGAGTTAAATGGTTATTGCATGATTGTAAAGGGTTGGGGGGCTTTTTCTGATAGAGACTTGTCTCCTCAGCCCTGTAGGCTATCCCACATCGGCAGTCTCCAACTGGGGTAGAGGGGAGGGTTGGAAGGTGCAGGGGAGAGAGGGGGGGAGTAGAGGGAGGGAGAGGGGCTTACCTGAATCAACCTGTCGTATCTACCCTAAGGCTCACCTGTCAACAACCCAGCGACACTCGCTTATTCTTTCACTCTCTGTCTCAGTCTCTTTCTGGCTCTACTCTTCCATCACGTCCTGTGCCTCTGTATCTCTCCTCACCCATTTATCTCTCCTCCACTCACCCTCTCTACCCCTTCACTTTACTTCAGCTTCGACACTACAAAACAAATAACTCTCACCTGAGCAGATGTGCCTCTCTCTGTCTGTCATTTTCCCTTCACAGCAAGTTATTGAGAACAGCTTTAGCCATTGGACCCAAGGAGACTATTTGTCTTGGCAGCTTCTGATCTGACTCAAAAGTCAAATAAACTCTGGAGAACAACTTAAAGGTGTGTGTGTATGAGAGTGTGTGCGTATATGACTTGCCTGTTTGTATAACACCAGCTTTATATGGGTCATCCTTTAAGAGAAAGAGTGTTATCAGGTTTGATTTACCAAATTTTCAGTAGCTCCGGCTTTGTGTTTACAGATTCTGATTCAGGGAGAAAGGGCAAGAACCAAACCACCAACTCTTTCTTACCATTTTCTCATTAAACGTCAAGGTCCAAGGAGTGAGCAAGAGTAATGGCGTGACCGTCTGATGCAATAATAAGCCCACGCTGCAGAAAGAAGCTCTTCCACATAAACAGATGTGGACTGGCGGAGCTCCATGTGACTGTGGACTCGAGCAAAGCTTAAATTCCTGTCACAAATATAAAGACTGTAGTGGAATAAAAACAGGTCTGTGAGTCTGGATGTTTTCTGTCTGCTCTGAAGACGTGTGCGCATGAGTCACACCCCAACGTGTTCGCTAAAGACAACAAATCAGTTGCTGCTAAGTCTGGACACTGAGGCCACATCTTTCTGCCTCCCTCGCTCCTTCCTGTCGGCCTCTCTGTTCATGTGTAGACGTCAGCAGTGTGAAGAGCAGTTGGTTTTAGTCAGCTCGGTCAATCAGACAATACGAAACATTGTTCAGATGAGGTGCAAAATCCAGAAAAGGGGCTGACTATCTGCTGAGGCTGGTTAAATGTTTAACATGTTGGTGACAGCAGTACTGAAAGAAGTATTCACACTTTTTACTGATAGTAAAATCCCTACAAAGAACTTTAAACTAGCTATGAAGCAGTGTAAATTTAATACTGATGCCTCATATCTTACCAACATCCACAAATGAGACCATTGGCAAGGAGACTTAAGATTATAGCCTGTCTTTTACAATGTCTTTGCCCAGTCCGCTCAGTCACTGGAAATAAGGTAAAGGTAAAGGTAAAGGGGCTTTATTGTCATTATACAATGAATTGTACAATGAAATTGCAAGGTTATCATGAAGGGTTAGTCCTGAGCCGCTGTGACTGTGCGCGCCGCCACATTGGGCCAACCTTACCTGATGTGTCTCCTTTCATTTATATGCTACGAAATGCTTTATGGCACACAGACGGATATTTTTCTTTAGATCATTACAATATATTTTTTTATGGCCAAACTGATATTGTGCAAAAAAGTGACATGTTTCTGTCACTCTCTTCCAAAAGACATGCTCACGCTAGACAAGATCTTTATGACAGTAAGCAGTTCTGCTTTTGTCCACATGCACCACCACAATCGACACAATGAAAGTTCCTCTGAGGGGCTTTAAATTAAACATTCAGTGAGACAATATAAAAATACCGAATTACAAGTATCAGTACAACACAGTAACATTTTCTAAAAAATAAAAGTACTCAATCTGTTTTGGATGAAGGCACACTAGGAGAATAAAAGCCTAATTCTGGTGAGCATGTATCTTCAGGCTTTATGTCTGGTACAGTTTGTACAAAGATGGTAATACAAGCCAAATTTCATTTCACAATCAATGACAGCACAATAGGTGTCTTTATTCATACAGGCAGCTAAATTTCAACAGTGTTTTTAAATAGGATACATTTTGTAAGCAGCAGCCTTGGTGGTCATTGATCTAACACTCGATCTGCTAAGATAACACACTTCTCAAGTCCCAACTGATAAATCAAAAAGTGTCGTAATACTGAAGATGCTGTACACACCGCTGACCTATGACACGTCAGTTCTGTCCACATAGCTGTGGTCTAGCCCCCCATTGATTTTGCTATGCACAGCTCAGACAAACAGAAAAGTGTTTTGTGACAACCTTTAAATGTTACCCGTTGCTGTAGTGTAACTGCCGCATGGTGTGGGGAAGCCCCGTCTTTCAGAGCGCTACCGGTGACTCATCGCGAGCTGAAAGGTCAGGGGTCAGACCTTTTGTCACAAGCATCAAATAAACAGGCCAGGGGCTCAGTGAGTCACACATCCTCAGGGACGTGTTTGGCAATTGTCTCTCTGTCACCTACCAGCTATAGGGGGGAACAACGGGGGAGATAAGCAGATAGAGTGGCAATTCGATGCCGGACCCCTGTTTCTGTGTGATATGCTAACACCAGCATTGCCCTGGGTAGGGTGTGTGCGTGGGTGGGTGGTGCAACAGGGAGGGACGCCTGCACTGACTGTGAAGTGCTAGCAGATTGTTTTTCAAACGTCGTCAGCAGGGCCTAAAGCTCTCAAGGGGTCGGCTCTAACAGTAAAAGAAAACTTGTGATCTTTACCCACAGCGTAATCATGTGCCACTAACACAAGGCCAGCATTCCTCAGCGGTATTCCTGGACTCCTCTGAACACAGCAAAAAAAAAAAAAAAGGATGTCTGGCTGCTTCAGCACAGCAACAGGTGGTGTGCTGTAATCTTCTGCATTGTACTGTAAAGGGTCGTGTTAGATTTCAATAAGTGAGTCACAGTTTATGATGACTAGAGTGCCAGTTTAAGGTATCAAACATTTAAACAGAAAGTTCTGGATGTCTTCATGGACGACGGTTTCCAGAATCCCATTAGATCCATTTTGCTTTTCATGCATGTCAATTAGTCCAGAGAATTTCCGTGACCCCTTTTCACTGCCAGTTTCCTCGACGTTTAAGACAGATTTTATCCCTCTCACGCCAGTTCATCTTTTCGCAGGCGCATCTCACTCTGCATGCAAAAGGTCAGGGCGCACACTCCTGCTGGCGTCACTTTTAAAAGCTGGGAGAAAAATGACATTTATAAAATACCCTCCTATCATGTTCTCTGCTCCTCTCCCCTTCACTCTATGACTATAGGCTAATATTCAGCCTGTCACTCTGCCTGAGAGAATCAGGCCTCCACTCTTCTCCCATTTAATTACCAACTCACCCTGTGTTATACAGGCCTGACACATCAATGCCCTATTTAATTTTTCATCATAAAGTCCGCTTCTCTCGCCCGTCCATCCCACATGGCAAAATAAAACTGTGATAGCTGCACACTGTGCTCCAAAATAACCAGGCCTTCTCTCTTCCTCCCTCTCTTTCTCATTAGATTATTCCTCTCTGCCCATCCTCTCTGCCACATTATGTAACACGGAGGCTTTGGTAACTGTCATCGTTCACCCTCTAATCTTGGTCCGCCCATCATGAGATCACACAAGGCTGAAACACCTGTATGCTAATGGGGAAGGATTGCACCACTGGTTGGCGGGGGTGGCCCAGTAGGTGAGGAGGTGTGGCGGGGGAGTACGAGTGTCTGTCTGTCTGTCTGCCTTTTCTGTCTTCCTGACTGACTGCACTGGGCTGCTGACAAATGCCAGCGAAAAGCTTGGTATTTGCTCCCACGTTCAGTATGTGGGTGTGAGGATTCTCTCTCCGCTTTCTCTATTTTCTATTTTTCTATCGCCCTCACCCTTCCCTCCCACTTTCTCCATATCTTTTTCTTAACCTGCCTCCCTCTCCTCGCTATCTACACCATACATCTCTACTTTTTTACTCTCTCCTTTCATTTATATGGTCTAACTCCTCTCCTCTCTTCTCTTCGATCTCCTCTTTATCTGGCCTCCTCATCTAGTTCCTTGTATTTACTCCACGGCAGATCAGGGCATGACAAAATATCAGCTGGCACCCATGCAGGGTGTGTTTGTGTCTGTGTGTACAGGGGCGTGGTAGCTGCGTAGGTAAAGGGAGAGCCTTTCTTTCTCACCGGCTGGCAGAGCGTTGGAGTTTCATCGTGCGAGAACTCCTCTAGCTTGTTTGTGTGGGCAGCAATGGGGAACACGCCGAGGAGGATGAACCAGTTGACCCAAACACGCGCGCGCACACACACACACACACACACACTAATTCTCCTTCCCCTGCCCTTACAGCATCTGCCTTCCACCCCCTCCATGCATCAGAGTGAAGGGAGGCCCAAACAGCCACTGTGAACTGTTTATCATCTTTATTACTTTATTACTTTTCTGACAGTTTTCCCTAACCTGATTTTATTACATTGTCATCAGATGATGAGTTCTTCCATCCGCTCTCTCTGCTCTTTCTTCTTTGCTTTGCCACAAATTCATCGACCTTAGTAACTGATGCATGACAGCACAGAAGGATGCAGACAGTAGTTTAGAATCTGTATCACCACCTTGCCAGTTACTTTGTGTGACTAAACTAACAGGCCTGCAGAGGATTGGCATCTCCCTTGTTGAAAAGAAAATTGTACTCTCAAGTTTTAGAAGCATATATAAGTGCAGTGGGAGTACCATAACCCCCCCCCCCCAAGACAAAACCCCCGCGCAAAGCCACATGCCTTCAAATGTGATTGGATTTGATCATTTACATGTATGTGTGTATGAATAAACAACGTTGCATATTCTCCAGCTGCGCCCCCTACTTCAGGCTTATTTGGATTTTGTGAGGGAGCCTATGCTCCAGATCATCCATAATATATGACAGAATTTTGCTAATGGGGGTAAACAGAGCGATTTGCCAGAGGCTGAATGGGAAACGCCTGGGAGAATCGAGTAAAGACCAAAAACCTACTGTGTGCACCTGATCTTGGCCTATCTATCTATCTATCTATCTATCTATCTATCTATAGGCCGACTTATTATTAAAAGAGGTATTCCATCAATATTTCAGTCTTAATCATATTTGAAGAGCGGAGTGTCTCACCTGCGCTGCCCTCTCCATCAGCACCATCCCTCTTTTTCCCCCCTGTCCCTCCTTCTTGCGCTCAGGCCACCTCAAAGTGCCCTGCCCACGATGTTTCCCAATGAGGTTGCTCGCATATAGATCCAGTCAGCAGCAAGGGAAACACATTGATTTCCCGTCAGCATCCACCAAGGAGTGCTGGCGCGCCAGCCAAAGCTTGAGCGGCCGAGGGGAACATCGGTATCCCGCAGGCGTCCTGGCAGCTGTGTGCAGCGTTGTTAATGCGGCCCATTAAGGTCGCTGAGTGGCAGAGAGATTCCCCGAGTATCGAGCCGGGGACACCCCTCAATTAGACAGATCGCCCGCACCTCGTCAGCATCCGCGGCTATCTGTTCTCATTAATCAATGACACTGCCGAGAGAGATGGAAAGTTAATTTAGAGAGAGTTTGCTACCAGCCAGCAGAATTTGCATCGTCTTGTGTTTAATAGTGAGATCACTGCCTTAGAAACAACATTTTAATAGACACCGTTAACGTCAAACGTTAGAATTAATTTAAAATAGCCTATCAATCGGTAAATTATTCGTAATGATCCTATAGGCACGCTATAGAATTGTATGGAAATGCAGCTTAAATACACTTATGTTGCCTTGTATAATTGCTGCATATGTTGAAAAGAAAGAAAGAGAGAAAGAAAGATAGAGAAAGAAATGAAGGATCATTCCTATTTAGCACACAAGCAGCTACTAATGCTCTAACATTAAAATTAACGACAAGTAAAGCAGTTTGTTTGTTGCATGAAGTATTTCACATGAGGGGAAACAGTTCCGCTGGAGCTGTGCTTTGTATCAGAAGAAGCAGGATTCTGCTGCTGACATTAGTTATTGTGAGTGCAGGACATGATTTGCACTCCAGCCTCTCATTCACTGCCAAGCAGCGATCAGCGCTGCCTCAGGAAGTTCCAAATAAGGCCAGGGAAATGGAAACCCACCGGAATAGGTCCTTATGTAGTCACGACCTTATATGGCACGGCGGAGCCGGGCTTTCCGGCAGCAGCGCAGACTGCTGCACAGATGGGAAATCCAAATCAAATCTATGGGGCGACCGGGAGAGAGCAAGAATTATGCTGCTGTCTCGCGGAGCTGTTCTGATATGAAGATACATTGATTCGGGACAGAGGAAGAGCGGCGTTGTCTTCGCAATTTACTGCGAGAGCTTAATATAAAGTCTCTCCTCTCTGCTTTCCCCCCAGGCCAGCGTCATGTGTCCTCCACTGCAGTGCCTAAATATGGGCTTCCTCTGCTCCAAATATGGACATCTACGTCACGGCAGAAGGGTATAAAAGGAGCGGGGAAACCTCGCAGCTCAGAGACAGCCCTGAGAGCCCACAAGAGCAACTGTTAGAGCAGAGATAGATAGACAAACACATTGAACTCCCTCACTGAGAAATATCACAACAAAAGTAAAAATCAATTCAAAACAACATCCATCCAAACGGTCAAAACCTGATTGGATAAGTTATTTGACACATTGATTAAAAAATCAAGATTTAATTTCTTGATTCATTTTGATGAATCTTAGGGAATGAGTATAAAGGACACTTTTGATTTTTTCTGAAAAGACAAGTGGATCTTTACTCATCTCTGAGAGAAAAAGGAAAACAACGGGACAGCTGGAGAACCAGAGCCACGGAGCAGAGAACAGCATCTTCCTCGGCATCAGCAGAAGTGTGCAGTGCTCCCTGAGCTGGGTTAAGTGATTCCCTCCACCTGCGAGGCACCGCTCTACCAGCGTGCATCCAGCCTCCCTGCACTCCTCACCAGCTACCAGCGCAGCCTCAGCCCTGCAGCTCCAGCACCAGCAGAGGATGGCTGCAGCCAAGACCGAGATGGTCCTTCCAGCCCTGCAGATCTCAGAGCCCCTGAGCTTCCCTCACTCCCCCATGGATAACTACCCCAAACTGGAGGAGGTGATGATGCTCAGCTCTGCAGGGACACCCTTCCTCACCGCCTCCGCACCCGAAGGTGCAGGCTTTGGCTCCGGGGAGCCTGGAGAACAATATGACCACCTTGCTGGAGGTAAGCGCCGATGATTTGCCTCTTTTTTCTTTGGGTCTCTGTGCTGCATTTGAAGTAAACTAAAGATGAAATCATATCTGCTGAACTAGTCTAAACCAAAAAATAATTAAAAGGAATAAACAGCTGCATAACTTTAACTATTATGTATTTTTTGGTGTATATCATTAATACACAGCTTTAATTTATTGCATAGTTATAGCTGACATATGGAGATATTTAGTCACATGTCTGTATTAATTTGTTTTATAGTGGTTTGTAGTGATAAATTTTATTCTTAAAATGTAAAATTGCTGGCTACAAGTAGATTTAGAATTTTAGCCACCTGAACACAGAATATTAATACAGTACAATGAATTTTTTACAAATTAAAAAAACTGAGAAATTAAAAAGACAATTTTGACTTAATGTAAAATTATTGATCACTTTAAATCCCTGTCAATTTCTGGAGGACCTAAACACTGCTAGACTGCCTCTAGACACTCGAACAGCTCAATTCAAATTGCATTCCTAAAACCAGCTGAACTGCAGTTTCAGTAATCAATTGCCTCAAGCTCTGTGATGGGCTTTAAGAAAGTGTGTATGTGTGTGTGCAAGACAGGAAGACTAAAAGAAAGACCGACAGAACGTGAGCGGAGGAAAACGCGAGTATAAAAAGCTTGCACAGCAGCTCTTGTTGAGGTGTAGAAGCGACAGTTTTAGAGTTTAGGGGGCAAGACTTTAGCTTCGGAGGGGTTCTCTGTGCGGGCACCTGACAGATCTGTCAGTGAAGAGAGGGGTGACACACTGTCCGCTGCACTGGCAGGATTCCCCCTCTCTCTCCCTCTGAATATTGACAGTTTGATTAATGAGTCCGCTCTCTCTGCAGATACGTTACCTGATATCCCCTTCAACTGTGAGAAGCCGGAGCAGACCTACCCCACCCAGAGGCTGCCCCCCATCTCATACACAGGCCGCTTCACTCTGGAGCCCGCCACCACCTGCAGCAACAGCCTCTGGGCGGAGCCCATCTTGGGCCTGTTTACTGGTCTGATGGGCAATATTGCCCCCAGCTCCAGCTCTTCCTCTGCTGCCTCACAGACCACCTCGTCCTCCTCTTCATCCGTCCCTTCCTCCTCTACTTCCTCCTCTTCTACCTCCTCCTCGTCTCAGAGCTCCAGCCTCAGTTCCTCCATTCACCACAGCGAGCCCAACCCTATCTACTCAGCTGCCCCGACCTATGCCAGCCCCAACTCTGACATCTTCCCAGACCAGGGCCAAGCTTTTCCCAGCTCGGCTGGAGCAGTGCAGTACCCTCCTCCAGCCTACCCCAATGGCAAGACCTGCGGCACCAGCTTCCCTGTGCCCATGATTCCTGACTACCTCTTCCCTCAGCAGCAGGGAGAGATCAGCCTGGTGCCCCCCGACCAAAAGCCCTTCCAGAGTCAGTCAAGTCAGCCCTCCCTCACTCCTCTGTCTACCATCAAGGCCTTCGCCACCCAGACTGGATCCCAGGACCTAAAGAGTGTCTACCAGTCCCAACTGATTAAGCCCAGCCGCATGCGCAAGTACCCCACCCGGCCAAGCAAGACACCTCCTCATGAAAGGCCCTATGCTTGCCCCGTGGAGACCTGCGATCGCCGCTTTTCACGCTCTGATGAGTTGACACGTCACATTCGCATCCACACAGGCCAGAAACCCTTCCAATGCCGCATCTGCATGCGCAACTTCAGCCGCAGTGACCATCTGACAACACACATCCGCACTCATACTGGTGAGAAGCCCTTCGCCTGTGAAATCTGCGGACGCAAGTTTGCCCGCAGTGATGAGAGAAAGAGGCACACAAAGATTCACCTGCGGCAGAAGGACAAGAAAGCAGAGAAGTCAGGATCAGTGGCAGTAACAGCAGTGTCGGTATCAGCCGCTTCGCCTGCCTCCAGCTATCCTTCACCCATCACCTCCTACCCCTCTCCAGTGTCTTCTTACCCCTCTCCTGTCACCTCCTGCTACTCCTCTCCCGTCCACACTTCCTATCCATCTCCTTCCGTTGCCACCACCTACCCATCGGTGTCCATGTCCAGCACCTTTCAGTCCCAGGTTGCCTCCACCTTTCCCTCTTCAGTCGCCTCCAACATCTACAGCTCCCCCATCCCCACCCCGCTATCAGACATGCAGACCACCCTCTCCCCAAGGACAATCGAGATCTGCTGAAAAAGAGCAAAGAGAAAAACCCTTTTTTTAGTCTCTGAAACTCTCCTTCCATAAGGTTCTTTGAGGGGAAAGAAATCAGCATCAAAAGACTTTGTTTTCCCCTCCAAAAAGCACTTTTCTGTCTGCTCCCTGTGCAGTGTTAGGTGAATCTTGAGATTTACCTGAAAGAGAGAAAAAGACACATGTCAAGGACTGGGCAAAGACAATAGAGGATGAAAAGGGATTTTTTTCTGTCTCTGTAAAACAAATGCAGCATTTCAAGTGCTGCATTTGGGACTCAACAGATAGAAAGTTGAAACAGGCAGAGACGGGCTCTACTATTAGGTACACAAAAACCAAGAGACAAACAGATTGCCAGCAGTTGTGGTGCTAAGGCACGTTTGCCCTTGCAGGCTCATACAGTATAAAAGACATTGAATGATATACATAAGCTACCATATATGTATATTGTACACGTGCCATGTTTCGTTTTTATCATTCTTTGGTACCATTGATGTGAAAAATTATTTGCATATTTGCATTGTATTATTTGAAGTGAGCAGGGCCATATTTTCTACATACTTTCTCTATTATGTAGTGATGATGCTGTGATACGTTTTGACATTGTTTGAAAAAAAAGCACTTAAGTATTCAAGCATGAGTAAGAGTGATGTTAGTTTCTGTTTGTAAATATCATCCACTGGTACTATCTCTTTCTCTCTTTCTCACATGTGACATATCGCTCGGTTATATGGAAAAATAGAGAGAAAAAAACATTTAAAAAAAAAACTAAACAAGACAAACACTCCCGTTATTTGGTGCCTTTTGTGAAGCCTTGCTGATGTTGTAACTCGGCTGCGCGCGAGAGAGGATGCACTGCATCTCGCCTTAAGGGTAGAGGGAATATTTTTGTTACAGAATGTAAGTCATACTCAGAGGGAGTTAAAAAGGGACGAGCTATGAGGGCACCGCTTCAATTCATTAGAATGTAAGCAAAAAAGGAGAAAAATAATAAAGTATATTTTTGTAAAACTTAAGTGTAAATATCCACATCTTCAAGAGCTGGAATGTTGAAGTTACCTACTGAGTAGGCATGGGATTCTTTTGTATGTTATATACATGCAGTTCATTATTTTGTGGTTATTCTTTATTTTGTATTTGTGTTTGTTAAAACAAGTGACTGTTTCTGGCTTCTAAACACATTGAATGCGCTTAACTGCCAATGGGATATTTGGTGTACAAGATATCCTCCCAGAAATGAAATATAAATAAAAATATGAATATATATGTATATTTGTTTTCATTCTTTATTGTTGGGCTTTTGGGTTTTCAAATATTTTCATTAGCATCCAAAACCATCTTCATTATGTAACCCTTTATTTCATCATCACATAAATTCCTCATACATGACCGTAATATATTCCATCATCTCATGTGTTAATTGTATGCAGATTATAAAAGGATTTATACCACAAATTTACATCACAGAGAGCTACCCTTTAATTTAAGAAAAAATTTTGCACCGCTTAATCTTATAGAAACTCTCTGTTTCAAACCCTGTATTGATGATAACACTAACGCATGACTCCCATGCCTATAAACACTGAAGATGAGGAATTCTTATCTAGATCCAACATGCTCTTGAAGATATTAGCATATCTAAATTTCCATTTCATTTTAGATTGTATGATACACACTGGCCCTTACTGTGGAGTACACAGACTTCCAGCAATTTGATCTTTAGGCAAAATGACAAAAAAGATTTATTTTTTTTCTCTTCTGTACACTGCAGGAGAAAAGATTTTATTGGAGAGGGATGTTTTTGAGCCGACTGTGCTTCTGTGTTACATGCACAGTGTTATTTTCACAGAGTGGAGGTGAAATCCATCACATGATAATTACCTTCTTTTCCTCAAATGTGGTTGGCGAGATGCTGTCACCTCCTAGTAAATGAGCTGTAACGCACAACTGGGCAATATCCGTGTAGGTTACTAGACGGTTTCAGGGGGCAGCTGACTGGCCCTGACAGTTCAGCCGCTGTTTCTTTTGGTTTTCCAAGCAGAATATAATAACAGGATCATTACACGGCCATTATTTATCTGCCACTGTTCCCGAGGCAGGGAATTCTTGCTACATGTTTGAGTATGAAAATAAAACAGCTTGTTTTTTTTCAACCCAGTGTAGACAAGAATCCTCCTAAGTTTTTTCTCTCTGAGCTTCGGAGCAATTTCATGTTGTGAAACGCACAAACCAAAATACTCACAAATGCAAACACAGCTAAAATAGAAAGCAGGAAAACAAGTAGAAGAGAGTGATGGAGGGAAAAGGAAAATAATTACGATAATTGGTCTCCTGATCCCAAATTGACTTTCTAAATTGGGCCTGTTGAGTTGGTGTGTTTGTATCGGGGTGTGTATGTGTGTGTGTGTGTGTGTGCCATACACACACTGTCAGTCTATAGACTCTGACTAATGTAGTTGTTTCCTGCTGTGTGTCTGCATGCTGCTGCGCTGATGTGTAAGAGTGTAATTGAAATTTGCCGTGTTAGCAGCCGTTGTTCCGCTCTGTTTTTCCTTGGTTAAAGCTCAGTGTCCCCATGAAACACATTTACCTGGACACCGCCCTCACATCTGCTGACACAGTTTGCATATGTGTGTGTGTGTGTGTGACTGTGTGTATGCCTGCTTGAGTATATGTAAACACTCCGAAATGTTAAAGCAAAAGCTACAGAACATAAAAAGTATCTTCTTGGATAAAATCTATAATGCTGCTACAATTTACTAAAATTAAAAGCACACAGACAAGAAGATGTACAATAATGAATCCCACAAACAATAATCAGCACTGTGGTTGGTATCTATGCCAAGTTAAATGATCTTAATGTTCTCCACTCAGAAGTACACTCGGCTTTTTGGGGCAAATCTCAAGTCTCCTTGTGTGGCTTAAAATCCTGGAGTCTGTTATTTCCTGTCATTGTTTACAGGATTATTTTGGTCCCTGGTTGCAAATCAAGAGCAATTCAGCAGCTTTTGCATCACAACTTTCTCATACTACAACGCTTTTAGGAAACTCTTTTACTCAATACGAAAACCACAGACTGTGCTTCTCCCAGCCCTTTCTCATGTTAAGAGACAATATTTCAACCACTCTTGTCACAGTCCATAACAGAAAAAGCTGGAAAGACAGACGGTGATATTCCTCCGAGTGTAACTCATCATATCCACTTGCTCTGATTCAAGGCTCTTTCTCTCAAATCAAAGCTCACGTGCTGGGCCTGCTCTGTTCAGGGAGGTGCGAACGGAGTTGGGAGTGCTGTTGCGTCGTGGCTTCACTCTGTTGTAACCCACAACGGAGCCACCTCACGCCCCCAACGGGCTTCCACTTCAAGAGCCCTGCCTTTGTTCAAAAATGTATTTGTTCTCTTATTCTTTTTGGGAACTGTGTAAAACAAAAAAGGACGAATGGCGAAGAGAACTATTCTTTCTCCCTCCCCACCCTTCATCCCCATCCCACTACCACCTCGCTCCCTCTCTCTCCAACTCTGTGTCTACCTCTCTCTCTCTCTCTGGTTGTGCATATTTTGCTGCAGATGCTAATGATCTCCCCCCTCTGTATTCTGATGCAAGGTCTGTCTACACTTTTCCCTTTCATCCACATACAAATGTGCTCTTATTGCCTCTTCGCCCTCGGGCCTTTAAAGATGCCTTTTTGAAATATGCCGTTTGATAAGCACATCATTGGCCAAGTCCCTGCAGTGATTAGAGCTCTCTTTAATGTGAGCAAGTTAGAGAGTGAATGAGGGACTCCGGAGCCAGCAGCCATCCGTTCTCCTCTGACCTCACCCCTTGACATCTCCTGGGCTGCTGGGGAGGGACCGATGTCGGATAGGATGAGCCAGAGTCGAGCTTAGCGCAGAGGAACCGCTGGCCATCCTCCATCCTTCATCTCCACATAGAGATTAAGCGCAAGAGGAGAGACACTGGAGAATCGCCTTCATAGAGACAAGGTACTGTATGCTAGAAGGCTAGATTCCTGTACTTTATCACAGGCATATGACAGGAGGACTGCTCTCTAATGTCTTTTAAATATACTCCATTGATCTCATGTTCAGAGCCTTGCTGGCAGAGAGTTTTTTTACTTGCCAACAGGGAACGCTGATACAGTTGTCAGGTGCTCTCTCCTGTTCTGCGGCTTGCATTCCACACCTGTTGAGCCTTTTGGGCTAAGTAGGTTATATTTAAAGTTCTTGATTTCCAGCCTCCTCACAGTTACATTTCAGGTAGATTGCAACATTTAAACAGACACAGCATTCAGGCAATGTGCTCGACATTTCATAGCTTGAAACAAACATCAGTCAGAAAGTATAAGTATGACAAACCTGGGCAAAATGTAGCCGTCCATTTCTCCTCATGCTCTTAATGAAACTGACAGGCCAAACAGAAACAAACAGATGCTCTGCTTTGCACATCAAACACACAAGCGCATAATAGATAATCAAAATGTCACAAATTTTCTCTCCGTTTCTGGGGTGACATGTGTAAATCTTTTGCACGCGTGTTGGCTCTGTGCCTGTTCAAAACACACAAGATGCAAGAGCAACACAACTTGCAAGCATCTTTGAAATTATTTGTGGCACACAAAAGAGACTTTTGACGTATCACTTCCACAAAAATCTACAGGTGTCCTGGCAACTTTAGCTCTACTTAATAAGCCATGCTTGTTTGAAGAGGGTGGCTTTGAACAGACAACAAAACAGTGCATGCTTAAGTACCTCCAAATATGACACCTCTTCAACTCAGCATCAAGTACACTACAGCTTCACAAAAGGCACCTGGGTGGCTCTGAAATGCAAACAGACCCTCATAAGTCTTTATGTGTTAAGGCTAGCAAGTGGGCTCAAGTTGTTTTCTTTTCTGTCTGTGAGTCTGACTATCATTTGCAATCCCTGTGCACGGTCTCTGAGGCTGGATAAATAAATGCAGTCATGTCTCTCAGAGACCTGTATGTTTTTATCAGAGGGATGCATGTTCTGCAGCAGATGGCTTTCTACTGCAAATTAGAGGCTTTTGACAGCACTGTGCAAGACATCAATTCCTAAACAACAACATTTCAAACAAACATATTAATGGAAGAATTTATGCTGGAGATCACCGTGAATCGTCATACTGTCTTGCCATGATTTAGGGACATTAGTGGAGAGAAATCGTAGAGCGCTGCACTCTCATATTTTTGCAACAAAACTATAACCGATAGCTCATCCGGCTTTGTTTTTCACAAATCCGCCTGTTTCTGTGACCCATTTAGTTCCACATGAAGCAGGAGGGATGCATTTCAGGGTCAATAGTCTTGCTTGAGCTGTAGTTCAAGAGTTCAGAACAACCACCCTGTTGTCACAACAGCCCAGATTAGAGGTGAGAGCTGCAGTGCTGTGAGTATGTGTGTGTATACTATGTGTGTTTGTGTCTCTGTATCTGAAAATAACTACAAGAAAGTTTACAACACACAGTTTGGCTTTTTACATTTACATGTTCCTGGGCATTAGAGAATTGGCATATTTTCATAAAGAGCACTGCTGTAACCACCACAAAATCAAATTAGAACAATCAAGTTCATATGAAAACAACTAACCACCTCTTGTGATCAAATCAGAGCATCCTGTGTCTCAATCTGATACATCAAAAGCTGAAAGAGAAAGAGAGAGAGATAGAGAGAGAGAGAGAGAGAGAGAGAGAGCACAAATAGAAAGTCTTTGTCTCTCCCCCCACCTTCCAGATGTGCCCTGTAGTGACTTCACCACCTGTCATTCAAAAGGCGGAGGCCAGGTGTCTGATCCGACATCCAAGCCACCTGTTCTGAGATGCACCACAAACGCACACGCACATGTACACACGATTCTTTAAGTGCATCGCTTTTCCACATCACATCAGCTCTGACCATAACTTCATCTCGCCCAGTGTATTTTGTCTGTGCAATGCCAAAAATAATCCCTCACCAACTTATTAGGTAATACCTGTGGAGTGAGTCGATAATAAATAATGTAATCTGCCACAGATATGAAACTGTAGTCACTGGAAGAAAAAACAACAATATTACTGGTTCAGGGCCAAAGATAATAGAATCAGGACTAACAGCGGTGGCAAGAGACATGCTTTGTCTTGGTGCTTTATAGTTTTGACTTTCACTGACAATAAAACTGTGTGCTGTCACTGCTCTGCTTTCATAAAACAGCACCAGGTATTACAAAAGCAGCGCTTGTCATCCGACTGCCACTGAGTCTCATTTAAAGACTGAGCCACAATCACATACAAAAAAAAACAAGAAATTTGTAGAATAAGGTAAACAGGTGTGTGTGTGTGTGTGTGTGTGTGCTTGGCACATGTGCCTTACATGCTGCATCCAGCCATAAGGTGTTATCAGTCTCAGGGGGGACAGTGTGATCTCGAGGGAGATGGAGAAATGCGAAGTGGAGAGGAGGAGGGATATGGTGAATTTGTATCATCATCTGGCCAGGTTTTCTTTCCTGCCCCCTCACTACAGCTGTCCTCCACATCCGATGAAAGCCTTGTGTTGCTATATTTGTCCCACAGTGATGAGGTGGAACTAATAGCCACTTTCACACCAGCTGATGTCATCAATGTGCTGCGCCTGGGGAGCAGGAGGGTTGAAGAGGCCGGGATACCTGCTGGGATCCAACGTCTTGCAACAGCACACACGCATGTAGAAAAAGTTTACATCAAATCATCGACCATGCTTGTTGTAGCACTAATTTTCTCAGAAGCAACTCTCAGGTCAGGACTCTCCAAAGGTGTGTTTATCATGAGAAGACTGACACCAACGTCATGTCTGTACAGTAAATATGAAGATACCACCAGCAGCCAGTTAGCGTAGCTTAGCATAACTACTGAAAACAGAAGGAAACAGCTAGCCTGGCTCTGGTATAGGGTTAGAAATCCACAGTTTCATACCATCAGACATGAAAATAAGATCAATTATCTGTCTCTCGGCAGATGTATTTCCTAGTATATCGGACTAGTTCTTTTTTGTAATCTAACATTCTGTCAATTTTTTTAGATAAAAATCTACACTATTCAGCCAGCCTTCTCCTTTCCCTCTATCTGTCTCTCCTTGTCTGCCTCCCTAACAGCTAGTTAACAGTAAGCAATGTGTGCTGTGGCGAGCCGAGCACAGCCACATCTCTGTCACATCCACAACGTTAGGTCCTCATTTAGGGCCTGTGACTGCATGCAGTGGCATGTCAGCATCTGTCAGCTCTGTCAAGTGTGTGTGTGTAGGCTTTTACGCTTCCTAATGTGAAACAGTTGACAGGTTATTACTGCCAAAGTGAAGTCATGAGCCTTGACCACAGCTATAACCCAGCTTTAACCTGGGAAAATTTTGGTTCATCACTGAAAGGCTTTGACAAGGTGAGACAAGCAAAGATTTTTATATAGTAGACTCCAACATCCAGCCTAGTGCAGGCTGTGCATTGCTGTATCCTGGCTATCCTGTTTCCATTAGAATACATCTGTGATCAGATCATGAACTCTGTATGCTTTCAAAGCTTCAATCGTTTGGCTATAAATACCTCTGATGCCCCCTCGGTGAAATTACCCCTTCAGCACCCCTATCTCCTCCTGCCCTCCATCATTTTCATCCTCTAATGTACGTGAAGCCGCCAGTAATGGTGCTAGATTGCAAAGAGTGCATGTAGCCTGTGCGTGTGTGTATGTGTGTGCTTTTTTTACAGCACAGAAAATATCCCCCCAGTTAAGTATAATTCAAACACAGAGGGCCACACATTTGACCCGTGAGCACACACACTTGAGCGTGCTCTCTCTACACCTTGGGGTGTTAGAGTATGTGTGTGTGTGTGTGTTTGTGTGCGTGCGTGTGTGCATTTAGCTCTGTACACAGCAGCTTAATAGAGTCCTCCATTGTGAATAATGACCCCAGCCCTATTCTGTTATTCTATCCAGACCAGCGGGCTAAAAGTGCTGTGAGGATAAGAACGAGGGTCTCTCTCTCTCTCTCTCTCTCTCTCCCCCCCTCTCTAAAGCAGTAAAATTAGGAGAAATTGCAGGTAAATGAATGGTTGTTTACTAGCTGTGTTGTTCCCAAATACACCTCATCCATCTTCCTACTGTTGATTTGTGCGCTTTTATGTACGTTTAACTATTTAACTTTACCCTTAAAAATGCATATTTGATTTTATGTGTCGCTGCTTTTTTTTCAGATTTAAACAGATTTATTCATACACATTGTGTACACACACATAAAATATTTTTTCTTTATGTCTACACATTCTAAATGATGTTTAACCTCTAAAGCTACGCTCATGATTTCCAGGCTTAAACGCAGTGAGTACTCACTCACACTCACATTTTCTTTGGCAAACACAAACACCATCTCCACCACTCCATGCCAAAGATGCTATGAAGCAGCAGAGTTACGCCCATCCTCCACTGCTATGCACACAAGTGGAAGTAACTGATTATCTTACTACTGTGATACTACTTACTTTTTGTGTGTGTATGTGTGTGTGTGTACAATTTGGGTGCATCTGAAATTCTGCAATTTAACTAGCATTTTCTCTTTCAGGGATTTTACCTTGTGTTTTAAATTCTACCCAATACAGAGTAAAAACACATACAGTTACATCAAAAAGTCCTGATAATCCCTGCGGGAAAAGAGCCAGATCAGCGCCTACAGCAGAGAAGAGGCTGCTGATGTGCCTGCAGGTTGTGGCTTCAGAAGAACAGAGCTCAAGTTCCATGTCCAAAAAGGTGACCATGTGCACTCAGGGTACAAATCCCAAGGCTTTAGAGCAGACATGCCCCCTCCAGCTTCTGAAAAACATGAAATTGTCCTAAAAGGGCTTGAAAATATATATACCTAATAAAAGCCAACTTCATTTTTGAAGTAAACAACAATTTTGGAGGTTTTGTTTATGACTTCAGGCTTCCTTGATCTCATAGTTTTATCCTTGAGTATAACACCATTTAATATCTAAGAAAAAATTTTCACCAGTCTTTTTACTTTTACTTGAGTAAAAATTTGTAGTACTCTTTCAATCCCTTGCTGTGCATTATGAGGTAATTGTCCAGAGAGACATGACCGCAGGAATGACATGAGTGTGTGTGCCTCAGGTTGTGACTGTCAGCATGTGCAGATGTATCTGTGAATATGTCATTTGTGATTGTTTGTGTCTAGGACTGTGTTTCACACCCTACTGCCTGTCTACTGTCCATCCTCTCTCTGTTTTAATTCCTTTTTCTCAGTGTGCTGCTTACCCTTAGTTTGTGTGTGCATGTGCCTGTGTGTGTATGTATGAGTGTTTGCAAGAGCGATGGAGAGAGAGAGAGAGAGAGAGAGAGAGAGAGCAGGTGCAGGATTTAACTCGTCACTTTACAGATTTATGTCTGATTGGAGCAATTGCTGTTTCCCAGGAAACATCTGTCTGTCTATCTGTCTGCCTGTCTGTCTCATTGCCTGTCTGTCTGGGAGCAGTTTAAGTTTATTGTCAACACAAATGCACAGATGGCCGATCAATAAGCAATGAAGCATGAGCCCACAACAAGGTTTCAACCATTGACGGAAAAGTGTTTGCATTTGAGTTTTTGGTATTCCACAGCTTCAGAAAAGGCAAGCAAACAGGTCAGCAGCCTCACTGAAGGCAGACAGCAGGAACTGAAGGAAGCTCAAACACAACAAGCAGACATCTTGCTGGGCTTTGCTGCAAATTAAATGGAAACAGAGTGGCATGGAAATAAAATAAACAAACTTGACAGTGTGTTGTTAGTGGTATTGAAGAAGACCACAGTGTCTAACTGAACCAAAGTGTCATTGGCAGACAGAATAACATCCTGTTTAATGTTCTGCAACTGAGCAGTCGATTAATATCGACCAGCAAACTGATGTTAACAGCACACATTTCCAAAGAGAATGTGTGTTTTGTTACTTAAAGTGAAACACTGTGAAAACAGTATAATAGTGATTGAGAAATGACACCATTTGCTGTTAAATTGGTCTCAAATAAGCCTTGTACCATAATATTTTCTTTGCCACGGGGCCTAAATTTAACAGAAAAATGAAAAGTCATCGACGCTCTCTGCACTCTCTGTCCTTATTCGCTGGTTTACGCTGCGCTTCTTATGTTGCATTCACATAGAATCGGGCAGATAGTAAGCGGCAGACAGTGGGAGTCACCTTGTGAACAGCACGGGAAAAAACAGTCCAATGGAATGAAGAATGGCAAAACAAAACCCCCATGATGATGTGTTGCTATGGTGATGTTGTATTGTTTATGAAGAATGGAATAAAATACATTTAATGAAATTATTTTGGGACTATTATTTTATGTAACTATTCTAATTTTGCATGTAGCTGTAAAATGCAGATTAATCTTAAATTTCTATTGCAAACTTAAAAATAAAATGTTAAGCTGATTGACCTCCAACACATACTGTTTTGGAGGACAATCAGCTTCGTGCTGATTGCTTTCCATGTCTTAGCTTTTCATGTTGCATCTCGGTAGGTTTTCAGGCTGTGGTGAATACAACCCCGGATAGATCAGTCATGCTTTCTCCTTGTGTGAGGCCTTTGAGGAGTTACATAACATCAGGTTGTAAATTCCATTGCAAAGGACGACAAAAAGTTAAAATATTTTAACTTTTGACGCTAATGTTGTCTGCCGTTACCACTGATCACTCATCAAATTGTACTGTCCTGCTCTCATCCATTTAAGTGCCATTCAGTTTGCCGCCTACCGTCTGCCTGATTCCATGTGAATGCAGCATTAGCAACAGGTGACGTCGGTACGAGCTGACTAGCTCACCGTGCTCGGACTTGCCTCTGCCAACAACAGGGTGTCTGCAAGCCACATCGTCAGTCGGCTCGAGCTCCAGCTGAGACGGACCAGTTTACTCTGCTGCAACTTTCCCTGCAACCGTTTCATCTCAGTACAAACTGGACTTAAAGAGAGAGCAACAACAAACAATATAAAGCACGAACCGGTGCAAACGGCTGCAGCAGATTTGCATCCCAGTGAGTCTCATGTTATAGCTGACGTTAGCTTGCTAGCTCATTTGCAGAAGTTACCTACTGCAACTTCAAAAAAGCTAAGGTACAGGACAAGATATTCATATTTGTAAGTTGGATAAAGAGCAATGAGGCGAATTTTTTTTTCCTTTTTGTTTCAGATGTTGTTTTTGTTTTAAATGAAATGTGCAAAACAGGATAGCATATCACTTGAGCAGTGTTGGGATAGTTATGATTTATTACACATTACTAGTTACTTTTTTTAAAGTAATACATTAGTTTACTAAATTACTCACTGCTAAAAGTAATTACTTTCATTAGTTACATTGTTTTTGTAGCCTATTACTCTGGAACATCACCAAAGATGCACTGTCACTTAGTTGCCAATCAACAATGTGAAGTTAAACCTTTCATATGCCCACATCAGCACAAGTCCTTTTTGTAATAAAGAAGACAAAGGACAAACACAAAATCCCTCTTTTATGTTCTTTAAAACAGCAAAGTCTAGGCTAAAGCTGTGGAAAGAGGGCAGAGAGTAGAAGAACTTAAAGGAGGGCTATTATGCTTTTCCATCTTTTCTGACCTATAAATGTTGTTAACAGTGTTGGATAATTGTGTTGCACATGCCAAAGTGTCACATAACGAAGTACGTGCATTTGGAAGTGAACCCTGCAGGCTGTTTAGGTTGGCTCTGCACAGTGTGTTTTACAGTGTTA
>JAQFJA010000026.1:10512107-10525376 GCA_029874485.1 Naso brachycentron | reverse complement strand
TGTGTGTGTGTGTGTGTGTGTGTGTGTGTGTGTGTGTGTGTGTGTGTGTGTGTGTGTGTGTGTGTGTGTGTGTGTCCCTTACAGCAGCATTAGTTCAATGCACTGAGTGAGGTGATCCCAGGTGTAGCCTGTTAGTAGATGCAGAGCAGTCGTCCAGCTTGGGGAAATCTGAAGGCAAATACGAGATGCTGCCACACACGCTGCTGCGACCTGGGATGGTCTAAAACTCAGGAAGGCGTGGTCTAAAAGAAGCCAGGGAGAAGAGTTTGAGAAAATGACTGATCAAATTTATACCAGAAACTAATCAATAGATGTCCAATGCCTCTGGAAAATACAAAAAAGCAGTTGGAAAAACAAAGAAGTCCAGTTCATCTTCTTCGTTACCCACCTTGCAGTGAGACTTCTAAAAAGTAGTGAGTGTATTTGTCCATGAAAGCCTTGGTCTTGGAGAGAGAGGAGAGGGGCCAGCCGTTGTATAGGTCACCCTCCTGCACCGAGGCATGGAGGTAGTAGTCAATAAAATGGGCGGGTGTGGGCATGCACAGGTTCCAGCCAAAAGTCTCCAGCAGCAGAAGCTCCATTTTGATCAGATCCTTCTTGTTGAGAACCAGGTTCAGGCTGCACATGAAGCCCAGAGAGTTCAGCTGCTCCAGTTTGGGAACCCGATCCTCTTTCTCCTCAAATTTACCTGGAAGCAAAGAAACAGATACAGCAAGGTTAATGAACAGTATTTAATGCAGTTCATACTGCACATTCACATTTGACAATTTCAGGTCTTTCCAACAGACGGTGCAGTAGGGGTGTGAATCCTTCAGCATCTCACGATTCAGTCCCATTTCAATTGTTGGGGTCACAATTCAATTAAAAACCATTTCTGATTCAAAAATCGATTCCTGAGTCAGTATATAGGGGGTTTAGTATCAGAATCTACTTCAGTTTGTTTTGCAAGGCAAAGTGGGAAATTATGACGTGAAAGCAGAGTAAAGTGTGAATAAAAATTACGGAGGTTTTATTTACATAATTAAACCGTAAACTGCTTGAATATAAAACACATGAAGAGAACCCTTTAAAAAAGTAACATTTATGTATGCTAAACTTGCACAAATAAAGTATTTTTGTTTTTTCTGTTTCATAGCTTGAAAAACTAGAAAACTGGATTGGTTTGACAGTAGCTACAAAAAAGAAATTTGAAATTAACACCTTGAGCTTTGGGAAACTGAACAGTATTTTTACTATTTGACATTTTATAGGCCTTATAATAATAATCTGTATAAACAGACATGATAAGCAGCAGTGAAACAGTAGCTGCAGTTCATTTGTTGGTAAGATGCTTTTTGATAACTACTAAAAGCCATACTTACTAAAAAAAAATGTTGATAAGCAAATTACAAAACTCCCTGTAGAACTTTCAATGCTCACTATATCTTCAAACAACAAAGATCAATTAGCTTTAAAAAGAAGAAACAAGGGACACTTTAAGCTGAAAAGATGTATCAAGCAAAAGAAAACTTGTTAATTGCTTTTACTCAGAATAACAATGAATATACTAATATACAGTCACATGGAGGCTTATTGTCAACCCTAAGAGCCTTACTCAATCTTCCAGAAAACCTAAAAAGTGCCTGCTAAGCATCAGCAATTAAGCTGAACATCTGGCCATAAAGCTAAGCGCTAACAGAGAAGAGCTCACAGAGTGTGGGGCACTTAGTGTGAGTTATATAAGCCAACACTTTCAATGATGAAACCAGTCAGGTCGATCCCTAATATGTCTTTCCCTCGCGCTTGCTCCAGATCCTCACAGACATTACACCAGAGCCATTATGAAAGGCCCTCTCCCCACCTCAACACATCTTCCTTTCCAAGGCACCAGCCCCGAGGCCTCAGGGGTCCGTGTGACCAATGAAGAAGAGCGACTCTTCCTTTAATCCAAGGGTTCAACAGGCCTCCTCTGCTCAAACTTTGAAGAATGAGAGCCAGGAGGTGTCAAGTTACTGATTCAGACTCTGAAATATGTGCCTCCTCTACAAACAGCTTTAAGCAGGAAGATGTGGAGACACATTGTGGATTTATTATGTAATGATAATAAGAATAGTAATGCAATAGTGATGAGAAAAGCTCATGTAAACAGGGAGAAGTTAAGTCAGAGGTAAGGAAGTTGTGTAATAATAAAAATAGGAGAATATTTCATCAACAGCGGGTAAGCTGAATAATCTGCAAAAAATCTTTTGCACTGTGACCTGCTTCATGTTATTTATCAGACCACATCTACTTTGACACTGTTACGTCTGCATCAAAAAATAAATTCAAGCAGCTCTAGCTCTACCCAGAATTATTCCTCATTCTAAGTAAAGGATGTTTAGCATGAGTCCAAGTACAAAAAGGCCAAAAAATTACTTGCACATCAACCCAATGCATGAAAATGAATTTGCCTATGCAAATTAGGGCTTTTACAATTCACAAAAAAAGGGAAAAAGCACACCAACACTCACATTTTACACAGATCCAGTCACTGTTGCAGAATTTCTTTGTATTATATATTCACTCACTAGAATTAATGTTGCCTTTGTCAAAATATACATCCAGCCGCGAATTACAACAATCTCTGTTCGGGTTAATATTGGCACTTATTGGCAGCAGTTTGAAGTGGAACACAATCATCTGCATTGCTGCAGCTACTGTGGTCATCTTTAATGGACTTCATTTACCTCTTTACACCCATGTTTCAAGGAGTGGGGCGTCTTCCTGCCGCGTGCGAGTTTTACCACTGATGTTGTGACCGACCGTTAAGTCAGGCAGGAGAGAGGAAGAGAGGCTGAATGGCTGAAAGAGCATGAGGGGAGGGGTGTGGGGGATCTGCAACCTAACAAGCCACAGGGGTAATTAGCAAAGAGGCAATAATGGCGTCTCTCCGGCAGAACAGGAAGTACTATGAAGCAGGGCTATTTACACCCACTGGGGCTCGTTCCACAACCCAGTCCACACTTGCCCCATTCTATCACCCTCCAAGCCTCTATATCAGGGCTCCGTCTGCTGGTAGACTGTTATGTCCACACAGACGCTGCCATAAAACGCCATCAATGCCCCCAGTCTCCACACAGCCCCAGCCTCTTTGATGTCAGGAAAGACAGAGTGCGAGTCAATCTCTTTGTGCTCTGTGATTACTCCCCTGGTTTATTACTGTGACTGACCGGGCACACAAGAGACATGGGATGCCCAAAAGCTTTGAAAACAAAAAAATAAAACAACTTCAGAGGGACCTAAGGAAGAACAGTATGATTAGAGCCACAAACTGGTTTTATTTACTGTCAAAGAGCTGACTCGTGTGTACTACAGCTTGTATGACAAAACAGTGGTTTCATTCATTTCAATGAGTTGGCACAGCAGGGGTGCAGCCACAGAGGCCTTCAGCAGAAACCACAGGGTAGTAAAGCAAGAAAAATCGATCCTGGTTCTAATTCATCTGCAGTACAATCCACCATCATCATCAAAACACAGGACCAGGTATCTTTTTCAGGTGCTAATGTTATGCTGAGTGCTGGTGATGTTATCTTCCTACATTATTTACTTGAGTGATTGATTGATTTAAATTGGCCTAATTAATTGAATAAATTGTCAGAATACGTGGAAAAATGCTCATCAAATTTTCCTGGAGTCATTTTAGTACAGTGGGAGGAAGCAAACACCGTCCGTATTTATTAACTCATTAGGTGACATCAATACTTCTTATCAACAATACTGCAACTTCAACAAAAATGTGGCCGCTGCAAAAGATGTACAGGCGAGCAGAAACAAGTGAAAAGCAGCTACACTCGATGCAGTGTCGTGACACTCGTTCACTCGATGTGAATTCTCCAGACAATGTCCTGCTCTATTAACACATGGGCTCCACTGGATGTTACACAGACTTTGTCCCGAGCAGCTGGCAGCATAAAGATCGTTTCAGGTTTGGTCCAACTGATTTGGCTCACACACACAGCTCCGCTGGGTAATATCTGGTAGCAGTGCATTTTTGTGAAAAGCTTAATTGTTACAGCTCAGGTGCTCTTATGAGAGTGTGCACACCTGGTAATACTACGTGCCCTGTGGGATTCGATCACAAGTGGACAGCTCTGAGTACAGGCGTGAATCTTACTGAGATCTGATCGCACACGCTGCATTTGGAGGAGATGTGGGACACATGAAGCCACATTGTTTTTGTAGTATGTGAGTAAATGTGTCACATCAAAGGATTATAAGGGGTTTTTCAAGAAGCATGTGGAGATGAAATGAAGTGTGAACAAGTATATTGAATGCTTAATTACAGTGGTGTACGCAGTTGTGAGCATTTTATTCTCGCGCACTAACCACCAACCAGGGCCTGCACTCACCCTCCGAGTTTTAGCTTCAGGTACAAGCAAACAGGCTGTAGCAGCTAGCTACAAGTCCTCCATAATTTCAGAGGTTTATCAAACAATGGAAAGCACTGCAGCCAGACGTCCCTCTTAGCTCTTCACTCATCCAATAAGAGGCCACTGTGGACCAAGTGGACCAATTACAGGTGTTGCAGTGTGCATCCCTGTGTCGAGAAGTTACATCTCTGCTGAGGTGCACATCAGGCTACGGTAAACGGTACGTGGGAACACCATAGGTACAGTGTAGGTAGGAAGTTGGTTCAACGCACCAGACAAAGTTTAATGATAGTAGTTCAAACCAAATGATGGCCCTCCTAAGGATGACAGCTAATACATGCTTTACTGTTCAGTCAAGAAGAAACATTACCATAAAACTGAAGAGACTATATGGTGATAATGTAAATGGGCTGCTCACTGCGTCGACAGTGTTGAAAAACAATCTCTTCACACAGATTCAATGACAGCACTTACAGTTTAACTGAAATGTGTGTAACTGTCACTGTTTATTCTATTCACAACTGGCAATACAAAGTGCCATTATGCAGACCAAAGCCATGCTAACACTGATAATAATACTGACACAAATATTAAATACAAGCCAATATTACCCACGTTACTGTTTAAATCAGCATCTGATCCATGAATATGTTAACAAAACTAAGAATCTGACCAAGAACAGCATACAGCACTGATTAATCAAAAACATTTAAGTGCACATACCAGTCTGAACACCTTGAGGTACTCTGCTATTTTACCATTTATTATTGCCTTAAGTTGTACAATCTAAAACAAAATAGAAACTGTTTTTCAGTGGTCACTGAAATAGTATGATTTGTATTTCATTTTCTCGCTGACACCCTGTAGCAACATGCCGACATTAATGCAGCCCACCTGTACCGTTTTACTATGTGAATGTGGTCTGAAAGAGGCTGTGCATTCCTCTCCTGTGAGTTCAGACTACCTGGAATGCAGGCAGCTAAATGATCCTATCTTCAGACAGCTATTTTGGAAAAAACACTGATGAAGATGAAACAAAAAAGAAACGGCTTTCCTTTTCAAACACACCAACCAGTTTTCCATACACCGAAACTAAAGGACGCCTCTCCTTTTTTTCACAGCACCCACAGGTGTCGGAGGAGATGAGAAAAGGTCGAGTAAACAGGGAGAAGTTAAAGGTCAGGGGTTAGGAAGAGGTAAGGCCAGGACACAGGGCCTCCCCCCAGGTGTGCTCTTGGAGAATAGGTGTAGATGGTGGTGGGGGTTTGGAGAGGTTTCTGGAGAGAAGGGCTGTTATGAAAACTGACAGCTGCATCCTCCAACAGAGAGAAAGGTCTTTGTTTATGTTGTTTTTATTTTGCAGACATCATGTAATTCTAGTCCATTTTGATTAGTCCTGATATTAGTTAAGTTTCTCTAAAATAAATGTATGGTGACCAAAATCAACCCGATGCTTTCAAAGGCTCGATTCCCCAATGAAAAACATCCATTCTAACCTGAACAATCCCTCAGCCACTGTGGCTTGTACATGTCGTAGTACAAATACAAGGATATGAGACTTCTGTGAGTTGGATGGTACATTTTCTGTGCAATTTCTCTGAAAGTGAGATGGAAAAGCAAAAACTATTAAGTTAAAACATATTTATTAGAAAGTGAAAAAGCTATTATGACCGACTAGGAGGTAATACAGGCCTTTTTAATGAGCATATGCTGGCCTGGCTTGGGTCGATTTGATTGAGCCCAGTAGCAGGAAATGGCATTCCCAATAAAACAGGGCTAGTTGCATTAAGGTGTGTCTTTAACTAATGATGTGTTTGTCTTGGATCAGTAGGTTTTTTTAACTGCTAGTTTTTGTTTTCAGTCACAAAGCACGGCAGGTAAAATACGTCGTTCGTTGTTGAAGTTGAGCTTTTTTTCAGAGCTACAGTAAAAGAGCTTGCTGTCTACACTGGAGCTCTTTATCTAACATCTCAACTTTTGCTGTTACTGCTTTGCTCTTCCTGCCTGCAGTGTTTGTAGAAATGGTTTTATTAAAGAATAGCTGCTAACAAAACTTTGCTTATTCTGTGATAAACCTTTATTATCCTGCAAATTCTTTGAGATCAGAGTCCCCACACTATTTTATAATTTACAAGCTTTTGTTATCAAACAAAAATAATCAACCACTTAACTTGACACAATAATGCAGTAAAATAAAGCAGACAGGAACGTAAGATGGAATCTAAAACTTCAGACCACAGAGATTCAGTTGACAGCTACAAAAGTACTGAGAGCTGAACAGACATGAATTGTGTCTCACAACACATACTTGTTATAAACAAAGAGGGGGGTTTGTGGTTGGCCACAGTAGGCGAGATGTCACTGTAACCCATTTGGGCGCAGGTCCGGCACACTTTTCCCCAACTCTAGAGAGCTGGCCCATCTCGGGCAAGCTAGGCACAGCTCTAGCCGTTAGAACCGCTGCATGCCAGTGAAGTATGCTCTGACACTTTACAGTCAAATTTGCAGACAATAAAGCCCTACTGGTGCCCACAACACAGGAACAGTGGTTTGTATTCTTTCTTTTTTTTCCCCCAAAAAATTTTGAGGTAATAGAAAGCAAAATGGGTAGAGTTAAGGAGAAAAATTAACAGCATTCAATACTAAAGAGTCTTTGCAGCCGTGCTTCTTGTAAAGTTATGAACAGGACATACTGCAACACGTATGATGGCAAATACTAAAATGTATTTTCAATTCTATGTTACCTGCTGTTATCCTTGAATTTATATCGTCTCTCACCAGTAAGGAGACTTTAAGGCCATCAACACTTTGTTTTTTATTCTCTACTTCTTTTCCTGCTGACTTGTAAGCTATGGAGGAATTTCCTCTGGTCTTTAAACCTCTTTTATTTGCTGGTTCATCTTTCATTGGGAGTGTGAAATTGGTCACAGCTCCATCATAGAATCTCCGTGTTGCCACCCTTGGCCCCGACAGCTCTCACAATGTAGGCTTGGGCTGACCCTTGACCCCTGATGCTAATGCCGGGGTGACCAAGGAGAATCTTAGAAACCAGGCCCTGTGTGTGTGTGTGTGTATATAGATGTATGTGTGTATTGGAGGAGTGCGTTTTTGGTGGGATCTTTTATGTGAGGGTGTAAAGCACTTTGCTGTATGTGTGATGAGGTCTAACACAGAGAGTGTGTGGGCAAACAGAGCCTCGGGCATTACACAACAAAACACAAATTAAGATTTAATTCTAACATCTGTGCTATAATTTATGAATTACTGGTAGTGTTTGATAATAATGAATAATATTAGCTTACTTTAAAAAAAAAACACCTATACATCTTTATATAATTTTTTTAATTATGAGAACCCCACATGACAAGAGTTCCATCAGAATTATTGTCAAACCTCAGAGGGAGGGGGGGGGGTAAAAGGGGAAGTTGATTCCCTATTAATCTACATTTCAAGGCACCCTGCTGGGTGGTTCAGTTCTAACATGCCCCATTTTGCAGCCCACCACCCCTACCTCCCTTTCTACCCTGTTTAACATCAGCAGCCAACCTGCCTTTGAAGTACCGCTCCACTCGTTTCCCAACCCCCCAGGGATGTGGGTCTGCTTTTACTGGCTGCTCTGTCCCAGGACTGGCTCACTTTGCCTGTCCCTGACAAGGTGAGAGAAAGAAGAGGAAACAGAGCCAGCAGCAAAAGGTAAAGGGACACCACCAGAGCCCAGTCAGTTAAATGGTCATGTGGCAGTAAAGCAGTGCCCTTCATATATGAACTTCTCTAATGGATTAGACTTCGAAGGGAATCCTAATTAGATAATCACACAAAAAAAGTCCATAGGTTTATCCAATGGTTGCCAGAGCAACCTTATCCTCATTCAGAAAACAACATACACACAGAAACACACCCCTGCACACACAACAACCTCTACCCCTCAGGCTCTGCTCCCCTCCCCCTCTCTGGGGAGGGTCTGGCTGCCTGGCTGGCTGTCCTGCTTGCATTTGACGGGCTTTTGTTTGAGGCCTGACTCGGAGAGCATATGGCAGGTGCCCCTCAGCACACAGTTCCTCCCCACCCCCGGGCTTCAAGGCCCATGTAAGTGGTTTGTGTAGTCAGTTGGACTGAGCTTCTTGTGCATTTCACAGGATGCCCTTTTTTTTGTTTAGACACCGCATCAGGAGCAGCGGACAAAATTGATGAAATCCAGTTACGACAACAACTGCAGAAACACACAACAAAATAAATAACAGCATTTGATCTATTAGCAGCTAAACAAAAAACAAAATATGCAAAAATATAAACCAGAGAGTACAACACTGCAACAACGTAAAAATCCATAACATTCTTGTACTAGCTGGCAGCAAAGGCGCATCCATGATGTCAGTTACTATAACAAATAACTGCAGTATGCAGAGCTCTGACTTCAGCGACCAGCATCTGCCAGGAAGACTGATGTGATCACTGCAGGACTTCATGGAATGTAACACAATAGAACTTAATTTTGTGAATGTGAGCCTGTTTTTACACAGCAAAATTCAGTGAATATACAAACAGTCTTCACTAAATTAAATTACACAGGGTATTGTGTGAGATAAGGTTTCTAAATAAGTGCCCAACAGTCAATAACACTCAGTCCCTGAGGGTCTGAAAAACTGACCATAATCTTGCTCCTGCAAATGAAGAATAGCTCATCTACAATAAATACATGCGCACACACAAGCACACACACACACAATAGAGTAACGGGATTAAGCACTGACTGCTGAGAGACACAAAGGAAGTAGCGATTAATTAACCGAGTGCGGAAGCCAGAAAAATTTTAAGAAGACAATGTATGTGCCTGTCAAAGGCAGGCAGTGGGACCTGGGGAGGCTGTTCAATAACTAGGCCAGATTCCAAAGCACCTCGGGACAGATAAAAACCCAAGACAACTTGGAATCAAACACCCTTTCAAGCCTTCATCAATCATGGCAGAGACTCCCCAGAGTCCTAGAGGAGCCTGAAGAAGGAGAGCAGAGGAGAGAGCCCGACTAACTGAAAGCCACAATCAAAAGATTCAATAAAAATCAGACTAATCTATTAGAGAAAAGAAGAACCTCTGTCCAGGTTGACCTGATAATATTTATAGAATTCCCTGAGCAAATGCTCAAGCTATTCTTGGATTCTCACGAGATTGCTTTCAAATAAAACCTCTTTCAAGCCTCATATTTAAATTCATCCCACCACAGAAACTACTCTGATTGCAAAGATGGCTTGTGACTACACACACACAGACACACGCACACACAGACTTCCCAAGTGAGCGGGCCCTGTTCCAGGCTCCTACTTTGACGGCATCATTAGTCTAATTACCCATGATGCCAAGGGCTGCATTAATGTACAGAAAACCTCACAGTCGGTTAATCACCAAACAGACACAGAGACACTAATAGCTACTACACATCCTTCACCATTCATCAGCACAGGAAGAATGATTAACACACCTGCTTTACATGAAACAGACACAAAGACACAATTTTAAACTTCAGAGCAGACAAGCATGTTTGTTACAAGTTATCAGGTTAAATTATCATTTCACTCACACCTGCAGAAACGAAAAATAACATCAACCAGATGGATATTTAGAACTTAAACCTAAGCTTTCATTATTTTAAATCTACCGAGTACGTGTTCAGTCAGCCAGCAGTATAAAGACAAGACTGTTGTTTTTCTATATTTTTCAATTTTTTTTTTGTGGACAAATCTCATGAAAAGATCAAGACAAACAATTCCTTAGTCCAATGCTCAATACCTCCCAACTTCCCTATCCTTTCCCTGGCACTGAGCTCCAAAGCCTTTCCACTACAACTGAAGATGTAATCAACATCTTCAAAAACTGGTCACAAATCAAGAGTCATTATTTTGTTATAAAGGGCTCGGTAATTTCCTTAAACTGTTGGGCAATGTAATTTAAGCAAACGCCACTTCACTTGAACACCAAAAGTGCATTATTAGGAACTATTCAGCCGTGGATCAGTGCTCATTTGGTTTTCGAGTGAGTATTTACGGCAACAACAGAGCAACTTCGCAACTGACTTAGATCAAACTACAGGGTCCGTGTTCATTCTAATGAACTGACATACCCCCCCCCAGCTTTAAATGGTTTAGCTTTTGGACAACAACAAAGATCTATTACACACACAAATATGCTACATCACGCTCCAGCTACGCACAAAATGTTTGCTAGTAGAATCAATATATTGTTAAGGGATTTGTTGAAAATGTGGATAATACAGAATGTCGTTACTACAGTTTAAGTTTTTGTTTGTGTCAGTCAGTCACAAAGAAAGGTACAACTTTACAATGAAACTGAAGCAAGCCTGAAGTGACTAAGTGTACAATACAAAATACTCAGCAGACACAAGCATAATTCCCACCAGCTTCTTCTAAAACAAAGGCACAGTAATCCTAACACAATGACAACCTTGTTTTTTTTATTTAAGCCAGCATTGATTGCATTTAACTGTCACTTCAGGCAATCAAATCAGTCTGAAAAGTGGAGCCTCAAAGATAAAATACCATCATGGTCTCTTGAGTGTAACTCAAATTACCCTTTTTGCAGGAAGAATTTCACTTAGTGCCATCTGTGCATAAATCACAGACAGCATCTTTTAGCACAGAACATGCATTTAAGGATCAAGTCAAAATACTTGCTTTTCAAAAGAAAACACTAAATCTAATCTAAGTAAAGTTACCACTAAACTGCTTTTAAGGAAGACAGTTCTAAAAAACATCAATTTAAAGACATGTCGGAGTCTTAAAGAAGAGTTGATTTTGAAACAAATGTTCACAGGCCATGCAAAAAAAAAGAAAAACATAAAACAAATATTTAGATGGATTTAGGAAAAGATGTGAAAGGCTTATGATCAACCTACTTGCTAGGAGCAGACAGGAGAGCGCGATGACATAGAGCTGCTTGACAGCCACATCATAGTGGTCCATGAACAAGTCCAGCAAGTAGACAGCTAGGTGACGTGCTGTCGGACATAGCTGGTAGCGATTACTCAGGATGGCCAGCAAGTCTGCAAAGTAGCGTCTCATGCCAATCTGTGGAGAGTGGGCCCGGTAGACAGGTAGCTTCAGCTCCTGGAGAGGAAGAAGAGAAGAGGGGATGAGGGAGGACACAAACATTGATGGAGCGATGCAGAAACACAGAGGTTGTTGAGAATGTGCATAATAACAAAGAGCCTTTCATGTCTCCTGCTGAGTGAGTTCAACTGCTGACAGGAAAGCTGCTGTAGGTCCTAAAATATTCGTACCGATAATAAAACTCAATTTACCATCAGATATTCTTGATTATGCTTCAGCCTCATTTCAATGTCATTTTATTCACCGTCACTGCAGAGAAAAGGAGCTAATATGGATCATTGCAGGGGTCTCTGAGAAATGGGATGAGGGTGGTGTGTGTGTGTGAGTGTGTGTGTGGTTGAGGGGGGGTTTGGTTCCTCTAGTGGAGGATGAGTAGTAGATAGGATTAGGTTTCACCCCTTGCACATCTCCTATTCATGTTCAATTAGCTGCATGTGTTTCAAAGTGGCAGGAAGATACTCGGGGGCATTAGCATTGAATCAGCCCGGGGTATCTTTCCAATCAGCTGCAGAAAACTAAAGAGCAAAAGGCTCCTGTTTCAAATCTGCCTCAGAGCTAGAAACACACACACAAAAAAACATTTTGTACTGGATGTACAAACTCACAGCATGTACCTTCTCTGAATTTAAGCTGCTTATATCAAAAAATGTTGTTTGTTGTTTTTGCTCTCTGTGAATCCGAGTAAAAATAAGGGCTTTTGAATTGGATTTAATGGGAGATTGTTGACTGGTAGATTAATCTTCTTAAGTTTAAACCCAGAGGGGTCCTTACATTTGTAGAGAAATACAGAAAACATCCACATTTTGTCAGGAGTGTTGTTTCGACATATCCCTGACCTTAAGCTTGCTCAAACGTTGTTTGAAAAGCTGCACAGATCAAAAGAACCTCATGGAAATACAAAAAGCTACAGTCGATGCTTTGCAAAACACAATGTGCTTTAACTGTCCGACCTAAACTAAATGTCGACTATTTATTTTTAGCTAAAATTGAACAACAATGATGCTCACGCTGACACTTCAATGGAATCCTAAAATAAACAACACTCACCCCACCCCCCAAATCCACATATAGCAACTCCACCTCTGGTGCCACAACCACCCATACCACCCTCCCCACAATCTCCTCCCACTGCCTCAGCCTCTGTCTCTGGTCCATCTGTCTGTGTCGGGGTACAAGGGCAGCAAGAGAATGGGTGTGGGTGTGGGGGGGGGACTGCCAGAGTCTGGAGGGGCTCAGGGGGGTCTGTGTGGAGTGGAGAGGTGCCTTTGTGGGGGACCCGCAACGTAATTAAGGATTCCACAGCTGCCTCCGTCTGATTTGCATGTCTGATAATTTGCCACATGCTACACACCACAGCTATCTCCACATCAGGGCATTACCACTGCAGCAAACGTCATTAAGGCTGGATGAGACTGTGGGGGAGCAGGCGCCATGCAGGAAATCTGAACACCCTGTGAGGGTCTTTTTACACACAACTCTGGAAAAGATTTCACCGTTCCTTTCCATTACAAAATCCTACTGTGCTTACAGCTTACCCGCCTCAGTAAACACACACATCTGGCCATCAAAAGTTATTAAATACTGCAAAGTTTTTTGAGCATTTTCGTTGAAATGTAATCTGCTCAGTTTTGACTTGTCATAATAAGGGTTCTAATCGACATTATTTTTATTAATTTACTGTTTTAAGGTTGAATCGTTCAGCCAATAAAAAAAATCAAAAATATTTTAATAAGCACATCACATTTTACTAGAGTCCAGATCG
>JAQFJA010000026.1:10499177-10512005 GCA_029874485.1 Naso brachycentron | reverse complement strand
ACAGTAAGTTGATTTCTTAATCATAAGACGATTAACTGGCATTTGTTTCAACAGTTAGGATACAAACAAGAAGTACGGATACAAATCATTCGATGGCTCCTTGTTTTCAAGTGGGAAAATTCATTGCATTCCTCGATCTTACAATAATATTATTTATTAAAATGTAATTTATCATTCACCAAACAATAAATCTAATAATCCATACAAGAATCTGCATAATAATGAGTACAAATAATAATTGTTTAATGGGGCCCATCTTTTTTGTCCACACAATAGACCAAACTCAAACATATTTAATTCACAATCTTGTAAAAATGTAGCAAATCAAACAAGCAGATTCTGAACATTTTTACTTAAGAAGTTGGCTACGTAATTATCTGATTATCAACACTGATTGGTATGCAAATTTTCTGTTAACTGACTAAATTCTTCGTCAAATAAACTGCTTCCATATTTAAGAAATAATTAGGCCCTAATAGCATCTGAGAGATTTCCAATTTCTACGTCCTTAAGCTATCACCCTGAAAAGTAAACGTAAACTCACAGCTGTAAAAAGAAACAGGCCTTTATTCCACGAGAAATTAAAAGATCACCTGCAGCAAGTTATTGATTCATGGACTGACATTGATTAGTTGCATAAGTTATTTAGGCCTACCGGTCAAACAAAAAAGCAGTTAAAACTGGACTATGGGAATGTAATCCACATACTTCACACATTTTTAGACATTTTAAAGACAAAATGATCCTTGAATTGAGAGAATAATCAGCAGATGTATCAGATATTTCTGTTTTGTTTGCAGCACCTACAAACAAAGCCCTGCATTACCCAGAATACACTGAGATGAATCTCTTGCTTAGGGATTTCACCAGATACGCTGATGAAGGGCAATCAAACCTAACAATAGAGTGACCATCTCTCTAATATCAAAGTATATGAGAAAAGAGTGGGTGTGTTGTTTAGCTTTCAGCCCTGCATACAGATTTTCGGTCTGCTGACAGCTCACTCTGAGTCAGACACTGTCCAGCATGAGTAAAACTGTGTGTAAGTGAATGACTCATTATAAGGCTCACAGACACATGATTTACAACATGAAACGCCACAGTTCTCACTCGACACAGTCATTCAATCTCTGATACGTTCAGGCACCGGATATCTACAACCTGATCTGTATTCGTCAGTGTGGCGCTGGCAGCAGAGTCCCAGCTTCAAGATGCCAGTCAAGTGACAGATGTCTCCATTAAAGTGACACATGGGAAGAAATATGATCAGGCTTCGAGGTTAATTAAGACATTCTCAATTAATGAGCCTTAACTCCTCCATGTAATCTAATTTAGATCATGTTTAAATAGACAACAGGACCGCATAATTAGTTTTTCTTCCCAACTTTCAATATTTTGTGTGGTATTCAATATACTATAATCTTGCTGTGAAATATCAACCAAGGCCTACTACTTCATGCTGTTTTATTTGTGCAACTGCAAGTAACGATTATCTTCATTACAACTGCCAGTTCTCTTTCTAAAAACCACCACAATTGATTAACTGTTTGGTTTTTTAAATGTTGTACCGGTTCTTGAGTCCATTGTGGCTTTTCCAAACTACTCTTCAGAGAATGTAAAAATTTGGACTGACCGAAATGTTTATCAAAGCGAATGTCAGGCCTGGTTACACAGATGCAATCCAAACAGTTTGAAGTGAAATTACAGCAGTCTTCAGTAACATCAGACTCACCTTGATGCGGAGGGATTGATGGATATCTGCAGCTAGCTGTCCTTTCCACCATTGCAACTCCCTCTCCATCTTTCCCATCCAGAGGAGTCTGCAAGAATCAAGTTTTACCTGCCGAGACAGATGTGTCAAAAGTTCAGACGCCTCAAGAAGTGATATGCTGGGATGAGAGTGCTCAGGATAACTAGAAAAACATTTTCAAAACAGGATAATTACTGACAAATCTATCCGATACTAGAAATGGTGAATTAAGAGCGATTCTACAAATATAGCCAATTAAAATGGATTTTAAGATTTCATCAGCTAGAGGTTGTGTTTAAACTGGCAACTAAATAAAGGGTATTTAAATATTCATCTTTTTTTATGAAATGTAGTCGTCTAAATAAAGTTTTTGTACAGTTTTTGTCCACCTAGCTAATCCACAACAGAGGTCTCTTCCAAGCACAGGCCTTTTTCTCTGCTCGGGAATTTAAATGGCTCCGTTAAATGCCCGCTCGACCACGCTGTGGGTCAAACCAATGAAAGCAGCCTTTCAGTAATATCACTTTTGACGTGGTCGTTCACTGCAGCGACGTTATTGCTAACAAATCCCACACTTTGGTTATCATTCAAAACGAGTCTGCACCACGAGACAGCGGCCAAACAGTGAGGCTACTCAAGTTGACTGCCCACCGAGCCCCGAAACACTCGCCACATTTGAAAAACAAAAACAACACTGTGTGATAAAAAAAAAACACATATCTGGACACGAACGCGGCCCGTTTCTCAACCCTGGCAGCAACCCGGTGAACTTTTCCTCTCTGTGGTTTTTACATGTGCCACTCACCGCTCCAACGGGAATGCCCCCCAGACCCCTTTGTCTCAGTCCGACATCCTGAACGAGAGAACTCCTCTTCGGCTCAACTTTGAGAAAGACCGCTTTTTCTCGGCGAAAAGACAACGTTCAAATCCGCTGACAAGTTCGCGAACAGCCGGCCACAGACAAATCCCGGCAACAGGCGTTGGGTCGCGCCGTTTCCCCCCAACTGTTCGCACTTTTCCGTGAGGTTTAGCTCGGCCGTTTTCTCTCCGGTGGCTCCGCTGTAACAAAGTAACCTCCTCGGCTGCACCAGCTGCTGCTGTTGCTGTGCGAGGCTCGTGCGCTCGACGTGAAGGTCCCTCCTTCCGTCTGGGAGTTGTAGTCCTCAGCGTCAGAACTACAAACGCCAATGCTTGATCACAAAACCGTTTCAGTTTCTTAAGAGAGAATTAAATTTTTATTTTCTCTATTATGCGTCATTACTTTTCTAATGTTATTGATCTTATTACTTTGGTCTTTAGCTTTTCTGAGTGATTTTCACTGATAAAAACAAAGTTCTGGAGATACCTTTTAATTGATTATTTCGGTGTTGACATGGACAAAAATATCCTAGTCAAAAAACAGAACCTTTTTTTCTCAAAGCTACACAGTGTCATGTCATATGTACAACAATATGAGCAGGCTATAGTGAAACGTTGTCAGGTTATAAAAATGTATTTAATTTATTCTTTAAAATATTTTTTATCCATGTCATTTGATGCCTCCATAAAATGAATGTAGTTAAAAATCACTAGAGCTTAGCAATATTTCATTTGTCTAATTAGGTGGCTAATTTAGTGTCTCCCTCCACTCACAAATGTGCTTTTGCTTGATGATAATTTTCTTGGATGTTTGAGCTTTAATGAGCAAAATAATGTGGCTGTTTGAGTTTAACACAGAAAGACTAATTCAAATTCATCTGGGGAAAGTGTCTCTGCGCAGGTGCTTTCTGATTTAGTAGCCAATCATAACGCAACTTACACAAGTGTAATGTGGAAATTATACAAATGATGACATAAGACATAAACAAGACAATAATAGGCCGATAGTTGTCCCCTCACTCCAAACATCCTGTCCAGGCTTTTTGTTGTCATTTTTAATCTCAAAAAATGGCAAAAATAAACTCTTAAACTATGTGTGCGTGTGTGTGTGTGTGTGTGAGTGTGTGTACAAAAAAGTGTAAACTGAGATTATAAAACAATAATGTTAAAAAGGTAAATCATTAACTGAATTTAGGGCATGAAATCACACACACACATACACACACACACACACACACAGTGCCCTCTGTTAAGTATAAGAAGTTTAGTACCCCTGTAGATCTTATAGGAAAAATGCAAAGAAAAATGATTATTTTATTAAGTTTAAGCTGACATTTTCAAGAGCTTTTGTCAGAAACATAGCACCATGAAGGATTCTGTATTTTTACTGTTGTCTTTTTTTCTCTCCTTGTGCGCCCCCTGGTGTCACAACTTGAAAGACAACTTCAAATGTTACTGCTTACACATTTTCATATAAAATCAAGGCAATCATTAAAATGGGAGAAAGAAAGGAAAGATATTTCAGGATTTCTGCATTAACTGTCATGCTGAGCATTAGCTTTTCTATCAGCCTCGTTGAGATAGTCCTGGTCAGCATAGATAAGAAAGCCAGTGAAGGTGCTGTCTGTCCAAAAAGGGTCAAAGAAGAGTCCATTCTGCTCCGAATAGAAGATCTGCAGCCACACCTGGTCTGACTGCTGCAGGTGGAGAACAGTAGAACCAGATGCCACATCATGGTTTCCTGTATTTGCATCAAAAGTCTTGATCTTGTATTGTCCATTGTGGACCAGGCCGATGGCCAGGTGCTTATTTGCCAGAGTGATGTCATACGAGAAATAATAGACCCCAGGGATGGCACATACAAATTTCCCACTGCTGGCGTTGTAGTGATTCCCCTCATTTAGCAGGATCCTGCTGAAGCGGATGGGCAGTCGCTCTTTAGGGTAGCTCTTTGTCACCGCCACAGAAAAGGCCGACCTGGCTGCACTGCCACAGTTGCAGCCTCCAGGAGCTCCTTGCTGACCGGCGTCACCTTGCTCTCCTTTTATTCCTCGTTTTCCAGCTATCCCTGGTATTCCTTGTAGCCCCTTCTTTCCTCGAGGTCCAGCCTTGCCTATGACACCTTCACGGCCTTTCAAACCTTGCTTGCCTGGGTTCCCTGTCCTCCCTGGATCACCTGACGACAGATTCAATATAACGACAGGGTTATATTCTATGTCTAAGCATAATATGCCCAAATACTTCAAACAAAAGGAGCTAAAAAAAAAGCTCCCGTTGTTTCTGATTATGTACAGCAGTACTGGAGTGTATCGACTTAACATCTGAATCAAAATCGACTTTATTGTCTAAGTATGTGTTCACAGACAAGAAGTTTAATGCCGGTTTTACTTTGCTCTCGGTGTACTTACATAGAAACAGACATATAGTCAGGAAACAGGACAAAAAAATGATCAAAAATAGATATTTAGGAGAAACAACGATACATAAAAAGAACACTGATTAAAGATCAGGTAAGTGATGAATGAAAATGTAATTGACATAAAAATCTTGTTTCTAAGCAATTTTCAAGAAATCATGATAGGTTCTGAAATATCAAGGGAATAAAAACTGTGTTAAAAATGTTATTTAATCTGTTCAAGAGCCCCTGTGGTCTGAAGCACCAAAAACAGAACGTTACAACAGAAGTCAGTCAGTCAGTAACTACCTCTGTCTCCCTTTCCTCCCTTCTCTCCATCCTTCCCGTCTGGGCCATCTTTCCCTGGGGGCCCCATGGGGCCCATAGCTCCAGGTGATCCAGGAGCTCCAGGGTTCCCTGCAGGCCCCGCTGGGCCAGGCAGACTGCACACCAGCTGGGAGGAGTGGATGGTGATGTTGCGACCTCCCTTGGGTGAGGCAGACATTGAATAAGAGAAGACCACTGGCAACAAATACACTATCACACATGTGTGAAGCATGATGGTCACTGTGGAGTTAGAAGACGAGGGAGAGTAATTATTTACAACAATTTCTTTGTTTTAGATTTGTGAATTAATCCCAATCAGATCATTCAAATGTTAAAATATGAAAGCTGCTTCAGCTAAAATCAGATGAAAACACATGCAAACACTTATTACTTAAAGGTGTGGTCAGTAAATGCAATGACTCAGTACCTAATGAGAAATATACTACATGCGTCATGTACTGTTTAAACCGAAGCACAGCATGCAGCTCACAGCCTGCTTTGCAAAGGGAGTGTTTCAGACACTCAAAAAACAAAGTGAAGCAACTCACCAGTTGAGAAGTTATGACCCCCGGGCATTTTTCAGCGCTGTCCAGGTCCGTTTTCTACACGAGTGCCCAAACTTTCCTACATGATTTTTCAGTAATCCGCTGATATCATTCTTCAAGAGAAACCCTGAAGAGAAATGTGAAGCCCAGTGAATCACAGTGCATAACATCCGCCCTGTTTACACTGCCAAAAAAATACTTTCACCATGATGTCATTACATTCAAGTCAGTGCAGCTGTATAGCACAGCTGAAGTGGTGATGCATCATGTATTCACACACTCACTCAGTGGGAAACAGGATGTTACATAACAGACATGATAACTTATAGGGCAAAGTCATCGAGGTTTTGTTTTAGAGCTTCCAAAAATTACAATTTTGTGCAAATTCAAACAGCACGAGGTCGTTTGCAGAAACGTGTAGATGCACCGCTTAATATTAATTTAATAACGTACTTGTGTTTATTGCTATGATGAAAAGCCAAGAACGGAGAGACAGCAAATATGCTGCAGCTGAGGCTGCACCCTGTGTTTAGCAATCTAATATATTCACCTTTAACTGGAACCATGTGAACAGAAGTTACATAAGCATCTGTTCTGCTAAAGGTTTCTGAGACACTGCTAGAAAAATAGTAATAAAGAAAAATAAGGCATGTATGATAACAGCGGAGTCAGCGCACATCTGACCTGCACATACCGTACTGTCAACTCGTGTGTAGTATAACTGTCAAAAGAATAAAAATAAGATGGAATATTGCTTTTATTGTGAAGCTGACAAAAAAAATAGAATAAAAATAAAAACAGGATTTCCAAAACACTGCCTCAGACTCAAAAGCTAGATTTATACCCAATGCAGTTCCACTATTTTTTTTTTCTTTTGTTGAACCGCTGCAGCTGTGAAAATGTATTCTTAGCAGTTCATTGCACGAGAACTGGTTAAAACCTGCATGGAATGTATAATTTTATTTATAGCGGTCCTCTAAATTCATATTGTACAACACTTCCCTATTCATTATTAATAACTGCAGAAGAGATGAGCAATAATTCACATAGCAAATAAAATGGCTAATGTAACACATGACTGAAAATTGTGAAAAATAATTCTTTTTGGCTGACACTGGTTCATTTTCCTGATGCTAATCAATGTTCACAACACAAAATATTCAGTCAAATATATATTTTATTATAAAAATGATGCACTGATCCTGTTGGAGAAGTTTTTTTTCTCTCAAATTGCTAATAAGAACAAGGGTGACTTCAGAATCCAAGAAAATTGTCATTTTTACACTGATTTTCCATGGAACTAATTAATCACAAACACACACGTCATTATTGCCTGTTGTTTTATCAACCTGTGGCATCAAATACAAAAAGTCTGCAAAATTAAATGAACAAAACAATGTACACAGTTTTTGTCACATCCAAAAACCAAAGAGATGCCGCCTGCTGCAACTTTGCAAGACTTAAGTGGAGTTTATGAGTCAGTGGGTTTGTTTCACCGAGCAGCAGCTCTGGTAGAGTCTACAGTCCTTGGGGAGAGTTTCATGGAGTCAGCAGGGATGAAGAGGAGGTCACTGTCCTAAGAAGGAAGCCATGGGGTCATCCGGCCGGCAGCGTTTCATGCGGAAAGCCTCCATCTCCTCCTCAGTGGGCGCCTTTACTTCCGTCAAGCTGCTGTACGGCCTCTTCCTCTCATCCAGCTGCATTATTGCCTCTATGTGCTTCACCCTCTTGTCCTCTGCTTCTAGAGCCTGAGGATGAAACAGCTGGAAGGTCAATCACAAAGAAATTATCCAAACCAGAAACACCAAGCAATGAACACTGAGTGACTTTACCTTCCTCAGCTTCTCCTTCTTCTTCTCATCATCCTCTGAATCGCTGCCATCAGAACCGCGCTTTTTGTTCTTTTTGCTCTTCTTTTTCTTCTTCTTCTCTTTTATCATCTTATCTCGATGCATCTGGGGATTAAATTCATTGATATAATATTTAATCTACATTTTCTGACAGAAAAAAAAACACTCATATGATCATTTAGAGGCATTGTTGCAGTTCTGAATCTCTTCTGCTTCACTTACTTCCAGCAAAGTCTTGGGTGGTTCCTCCTCCTCTGGCTCAGCCAGTCCCTCCTCAAATGGAACGCAGTCTGAGTTGCTCTTCAGGTTACGATGAGAACAAAAACATTCTTTAAGTAACAAAACTAGAAAGTTACAGAAAACGTGCATCAAACAGAGCCTTTAAACACTGTTACTTACTATTTTGACTCCAGTCTCTCCTGTGCAGTAACTCTGTTTGACCATGGAGTGGCAACACTTGTATCCCCAGTAGCCATCTTTCCAGTAGGAGCCCCAAATACACTAAAGACAGAGAGGTTTTTATTAAAGAACACAAACCAATAAAATGCGCTAAAAATTAGAGTGAGGTTTTTCCATAGGCTGCAGGTGTTCTTACAGTATGGTTGTTGATGAGCACGTCCTCCTCGTACTTGGAGCGAGCCACGGCCTTCTCGAGCCCCTTCAGGACAGCACCGTGACGAGAGTACTCGACGTAGTCCTCTGTCTGGGCCAACAGCAGCTCCCGGGCCGGTGCATTCAAGTGCTCTTCACCTCCGTACTGATTGTTGCATACAAAAGCAGAAACATAAGGTAGGGCTTCACCCAGCATGAATAATTAATCTCTGACAAATTAGGCAATTTTGGGCTGAGAGAAAAATTGAAATCATTACAACATTTCTCTGTCTGCATCAAGACTGATTTTATACAGCCAGACCGGCGTTTTTATTAGACCCATTTTGCACAGTGTGACAGGCAATTAACATCCTGCTGCTAAAAGAACAGATGCAAGTACTGTACCTTCTCTAGAATGCCATCCCTCTGTTTCTCTTTGAAGTCTTCCTTCTTGACCTTAAAAGACTTGTGGAGCAGCTCCAGCTTGGTGGGGTCGGCCTGCAGATGCACCTCAGAGCCTCTCTCGTAGGCCTCCCAGGCAAACACTGTCACAAGATGAAGAGTTGAGCATTATTCACGAGGTACAAACATGCCACATAGCTGTTTGAGAAGGAATGTAAACTGTGTGGTCTATTTACCACGTTAAAATTATTTTTAGACTCAGAGGAACACTTTCTGTAATTTTACTTTTTTTAACAAACATTTGGTTTTGTTGACCAACTCACAAGCACATCTGTGGGGGTCTGTCTGTGCGCACTGCAATTTACTTCCTTTCCGTATTGGATTCTAAAATAACATTTAGTGCTAATCTGAGTCTAAAAATAACAAAACATGGTAAATAAACAAATCACAACAAGCACATATGACTGTTCAAAGTGGATGGAAAGTTTATCTGATGATTTTAGGTGGAGGTGGGCTAGCACTTCTTATTGACTACCAGTGTTTGAGCTAAGCTAATTAGTGCTAGGTGAGCTCTGCCCATTTCCTCCTTGTTACTTCAAACACAGTTGAAAGAAATGTATCTATCTTCTTGTCTGAAACTTGGGGGGAGGCAAGTAACAAGAAGAAAACACAAGCCATTCAGAGGCGTACTGTTGTCGTTCTGCTTCATGACTGCCAGTAGGAAGCAGGAAAATGCTGCGGCAGCTTGACTAGGGCTGGGTCGAAGGGAAAAAACAGTAGCTTGCTTTTAAGAAATAAAATGCATTAATCACAGCCTTTCAATCAATTGCAATTTAATGCTGACAGCCCTGCTTTAGACACAAGACGTTTGATGCTACCAACAGTAATTTTATATCCCTAACGACAACCACAGTACCGCTTACACTCCCTTGTCACTGCAGTAGTAAAAATAGAGAAATAGAAAATAGAGAAAATACACAAGTAAAAACAATAAATCCTTCATCCTGTCAGCGAAATGGAATATCTCCTGGTAACTTACGCTGTGTTTGAGCCATGGCGATTGTGTCCCCACTATAGCGAGCAAAGTTGTCTCCGGCATACCCCACCCTGTCAAACAAAACAGTAAGGAAAAAGAAGTTATTTAGTTGTTAGACAGTACGAACGCTTTAAGGAATCAGTGTAGTAACTTACTCGTCAGGGTTCATGCCAGTGTTGGAGTACGGGTTCTCTCTCATAGCTCGAGTCTTTGGATCATAATATGCTGAGTTTGGATCCAAATTCCTCAAGTACTGTGAAAAACAGACAAGGGCAGTTTAGAATGGTCACCTCTCACTAGGTAACAGCACCTCATCTCTTTCTTAAATCAACAGCTTTAATATTAGACATTAGAGATAACCTCTTGGTGCACCACAGGAACTGATATCACCTCCGTTAGAATGCTGAGAGTAAGAGTTCAGCAGCACAGAGAAAGTCTGTTTGATGTTTCTCTTACTTTAGCCGTGTCCTCTCTAATACGCAGATTCCTGACTGTGATTCGTCTCTTAGAGTCAAAGTTCTGACCAGGCATGTCGATGTCATCTGCATATTTATCTTCATCCTCATCCTCACTGTCGTGTTCCCGCTCCTGCAGAGAAGTGAATCAGATAATTAAATTATAGTTTTTTTAAGCAACAGACTGTCTTTATCTCTTAAATTAGACAACAGTGTAATTCATTATTATTGCAATATTGACTTTTCTGAACACATACAGTTTGGTCCAGTTTTCCAGAGGCCAACTCATCCTGAAGCTTCTGAGCCTTGAGGGTCCTTTTGGCCTAAGAGGCAGAGACATAAACGAAGTCATTGTCATGTGGTGAAGAGGAAGCTGACTTTAGAAAGAAAAAAAACAAAACGTTGGAATTACTTTTGTAGTCTTCTTATCAGATAAGATAAAATGTCCAAAAAGAAGTTAAGATAAGCAAGTTACATTTGCTAAATTTAGCTTTACAAGAATCCTGGATTTTTGATTGGAACTTATCAAATTGAGATCCAATAACAAATTAAAAGTTTCAGTTTAAAGTTGTTGTATATGGCATATTTAAATTAAGCTTTCGGATTCAGGTTAGGTAACTGTCCTTGCAATAGGTTTGGGTTTGTTTTTCTTCCTCCCTACAAAACCTTCCAGAGTTAAACCAAGGTTAATTTACCAGAGGACTGCTTACCAGGTCAACTTTAGCGTACTCTTCCACGATGCGCTGGTGTTCCTCAGGATCATATCCGTTCCAGCGGTCCCGCTTACCATCGTAGTCAAGGTCAAGCTGGACCTGACTGTGTTCATCTGCAGCGATGTCTGTGCCTGTATACTTTGCCCCAACTTTTCTGGGTCTCTGATGAGACAAAAGTGGAGGTTAACATTTTTAATATTTTTACCCCAGACAGGGTTGAAAGCAGTTTTAATTTCTTGCCAGTACAACTACCACAACCTTCATCACTTCGTATTGTTCAACTCTCCCCAGCTTAATGCATCCTTAAAAAAAATGTTTCAATAGGCCTATTTCAATACCTGTATAGAGCAGAAAGAAACTAGAAACACTTGACATTGTGTATAGCAAAAGATTTTTTATTGGCTGAAGTGCAACTTTTAAAACTTTTAAAATACCCATAACTTGTTTCCTTTTAACTTATAACAGCTTAATTTAATTTAACACCATAACAGTTAATAAGTCACTGTCATTGGACTTTGAGACATACAAGTGTCATACAAATAAATAAAGAGAACAAATGATTATGAGTAAAAGTCTTAACTCGTTTTGTTTTAAAAATTAAAACTAAATTTGTCTATAAACAGCTGACATTTAAAACATGTTAACAGCATGTCAGCCAACCACAAGGATGTTTGAAATTTTGTTGGATTAATTTATTTATCGTCCTGTCCCTGTTCAAACGGCATAATTAATCGAATGTCTCAGGACAATAAATCACTGTGTTAAAGGAAGTAAAGGTACGCATGCAGCGCGCCATTGAGTTACAGAGGAGTTTCTGATCGTCACCTAACACACAGCTTGTCTGAGCTGCTGTCCGTGTAGTTGGAATTAAACAGAGTATCATGAAACATCACAACTTATTCTGCTACACAATTTACTAGGGAGATTTTGTGACAAACGCCTGCCTGGCAAAACCCCACAGCAGTGGGTATCAGTCTGGTGAACTCCATCCGTCATGGATCAAAACAGCATTAACATCCATCAACAGCATGGATGGTTCAGAAGCAATTTAGAATGACTCAGAAGCAGTTGATAAGGAGATTGCATGTTGTTTAAGACGTCATAACGTTAGCAGATGTGTTTTCTTGCCAAAAGTGTGACTGTTTTTGAATTTGGGTTTTGACAGGCAGCTCCTTTCCCTTCTTTCCAGTACTGCGTACTGCTGCTGAATCTTTTGGTGGAACGCAGTACCGTACCAACCCACTTTCTCCCCAATCACAGATACAACACTTTGCTCATGGATTAGAAATGAGTATAGGTTCATCTATACAGGGAAGATGAAGGATTGCTTCACCCATTTTACCTCCAAGCAGTCCTTTTTCTTGTGTGTCATGGCGCCGCAGTTTTCACAAGCTCCTTTACGAAATTTAGTGGCAATAGTATTCTGTTTGGGGGACAGAAAAGGACTGTTAACTATTAAGTTAATGTTTCAACTGCGACGTACAAGTGTCTCATAGATACACTCTTACCTCTTGCACTCCTCTCTTGTACCACTCTCCAATTGCTGAGTATTGCTGCTGATTTTCTCTCTGCGGCCTCTGATGCTTTAGTGTGGGCCTTTTGGATGGGTCGATGTACCACGGCACGGATGAAATATACTGTGGGATGTGAGGGTTTATGTCCCTGGAAAAAAACAGAAGCAGCTTAAGTAGTTAATGTTACAACAGTAGCTTTAAATTAAATTTGACAATTAGACAATAAAAAAGGCAGTCAGTACTAGAGATGCGCGGTTGGCCGACACATTCGCGGACTCTGCGGATAAACCGCGGGTTGGGCGGATGACATGACGTAAATTATATTTTAATTAGATTCGGGCAGGTGGCGGTTGAACCAAACAGGAAAAAATATATAGGCTACATAGTTAAAT
>JAQFJA010000026.1:10452854-10465644 GCA_029874485.1 Naso brachycentron | reverse complement strand
TTGTAAGGAACTACTTTTTCAGGCATAATAACTTTCCTTTCAGTCGCTCCCAGCTCCCCTCTCTCTCATTAAGCGATTTTTGACCAATTAAACGCAGACGTTCTCTTCAGAAGGGAGAATTACCTGTGACTAGCAACTTTCATGTGTCCCATAGTGTTCCTATACTTTGATTCAACACAAATGGCAGTGCACGAGGTTTAAAAATGCAGTCTGAGATCTACTTGAGTATCCACATGGTCAAATTTCAGCAAGAACATTTGTAGATAATAGCCTCAATCTCTGCTAATGATGAGAAGCAAAAACAGATTGATATGGTCCTTTAAAGTATTCATGCAAATTAAAGTATAATAATTTTCTAGCATTTGTATGTATAGTATTACTGAAGGACATCTAGAAAGGCAATTATTTGTTTAGTCCCTGTTTTCAGTCATCTAAACTCTTTAATGTTAGTTTTCCTACTTTCTAACTAAAAACAGAAATCCAACCTTCAGTTGTACAGTGAGACATAAATAAAATACATTTTTTTTATTCTTTGGACCCTCTGAACTGTCCTTGTTTGTGACCCTGTGGTTTATAATCTTGCAGAACAACTCCAGCTGTGTTGTTCTGGCAGTGGATCAATCAGTCTTTCAATGCAATAGTCAACTACACCAACAGGAGTGGTGATGCTCCGATCACAGTCAGGTGAGAGACCGACATTTTGGCTCTGACACGGGCTCATATTAACCCTTTAATTCAACAGTTTTTTGTGTGCACAGTTGTTTTTGTGTGATGTGACCGGTGACTCTTTTGTTTGCAGTCAGCTTGGCACAGCTTATGTGTCTGCCACCACAGGGGCAGTTGTCACCGCTCTAGGACTAAATGCACTAACAAAGGTATCAGTCCATGTAACGCCATTCTACATCTCATTTTAATGTATCCACCTCAGCTGCATGGGCGTGCTGACATGATGTTAGCCACGCACAAACAGTCTCTTTGTCACAGAAGAGCCGTGTTATTTCAGGGTCGTGCCCTGGTTTCAGCATGTTGCCCTGCCAGCTTTTATACTGACTTTGTGCTATTTGTCCTGATCAATGGCTGAGTAGCCTACATGCTCTACATCTGCAAAATAAGCTGCAGTAACCTCGGACTTCCATTAGTCTGGAAGGTTACACTGGCTGTGCTATCAGGATGCAGCAGAGCCCAGTGATTCATTTCTTCTCTCTTGTTTTTGTGCCTCCTCTCTCCCACTGTAGCACATCTCTCCCCTGATTGGACGATTTGTTCCTTTCGCTGCTGTAGCTGCTGCTAACTGTATCAACATCCCACTGATGAGACAAAGGTAAGAAGGACATGCAGCGCTCGGCAAAGTACCTCATCGTTTTTAAGCACGCCCACAATACACAAGACTTCGACCTTGAGAAGACATGACACTAATGCTGAAAATGTCCCTGGAAACAAAGATTTTTAGGTGTTTCTCTCAGCAGGTGTATAAAAGTTCAGTCTGACTCCTCTGACTTCATTTGTTTTTCTCTATTGTCTTCAGAGAACTAAAATACGGCATTCCCATAACAGATGAAAATGACAACAGGTTAGGAGAGTCAACAAAAGCTGCACAGCAGGCTATCTCTCAGGTCGTGGTCTCAAGAATCCTCATGGCTTCTCCGGGAATGGGTATGCAGATCTTGGTATCATCAGTCCTAAAGACAGCTGATGTGGTGCTGGTGGCATTGTTTTAATTCAAAGGGAAAACAAAATGATACACGTTTATAACCACAAGCTGTTTTGTATTTTACAATTTCAGTTAAAAATGACTTTTTTGTGTGTCGTTTCAGCTATCCCCCCATTTTTAATGAACCATTTGGAGAAGAAGGCCTTTCTGAAGGTACAGTAGACATAAGAGGTGGTTGCATCCTTTAAGACACAAAACCGAGCACAGGTGGCTGCGTTTGCTGCAGGAACATCATCAGCATCTACATTATCAACACAGATTTAAAATACCTTGAAGGTTTAAGCTTAACAGCGGGAACCTCATGTCCCACGCTGCGTCTGCGCCCCGATTTTCTTTTAGTAATCACACATCAGAGGCATGAAAAGCACTGAGGACATGAGGCCGCTCTAGTATGGAAAGTCGCTACTGCTTTTGTGCCCCTCACTCGTGTTTCTGCCTGGCCTTTTCAGAAGTTCCCATGGATGAGTGCACCTATTCAAGTCAGCCTGGTGGGATTCTGGTGAGTTGTCAGAGATCAACCCGATAAGCGGCCATGTGAAATGCCTTTGAAATTTCAACCTGACTTTTTACTACAAATATATAAAATGTCATTATGTAACTGTTAACATTGCTATAAAAGTTTCTTCAAAGTATATCAAAAGGAATATGCTCATTAGACGTGTTAGTTCCCTGGATGATATGATAAAGCTCACTGTAATTTGTTGCCAGGTTTTATGTGAGTTCAGGGGCTGAGTCAGTTACATTAGCTTTTCAGTAGCCAGTGTTTTAGAACACTCTCAATAATTCAAACAAAAATGCCACAGATGTTTGTCTGATGTTTCCCAGCGCTTTACCTCGCATGACCTCTCGATGACTAATTAAAATCATGTGGAACATTCCTTCAGTTCAGCAGTTGTTTGAGCAGAACACACACCCAAACACGCACGAGACAATGTACAATAGTCATCTGATAGAAGAGATTTTGTTTTTTTTGAGATTTACTACTTAATACTTTTTTTTATATTAAGGCAGTCTGTCTGTCTGCTATGTAACAAATCAATGATGAGCAGGTGTCTTTTGATTTTTGTTGGGGGGGGGGATTTTTGCATCATTGTAATTAAGTTTATTTTATAGGATTCTTTCCACTATTTATTCACTGAATTACAAAAACTGACAGTATGTCAGCCAGGCCAGCAGTGCAGCTCTATTATTGGTAATGTTGGTCTGCTGGTTAGTCCACCACTTTAATCCAAACTGAAATATTTAGTTAATAGATTGCCATGCCATTTTGCATCCCTGAATGTCTCATCTGGCGCCACCATCAGGTCAAAATTTAATTCACCCTATACTCTGATTTATGGCTGAACACCTGCAAAAATACGACATTCAAATTAGCCATCAGTTATCTTTGTGTTAAGCGTTAATGATCAAATGTAAACATGCTAAAATACTCAACGAAGATGGCAAACATGTAAACATTATACCCGCTACACATGAGCATGCTAACGTTGTTTTTGTGCACATGCTAGTATGCTGAGACAGCATTTATGTCAAAGCAATCATGTGCCTAAGCACGACGTAGACGTGGAACAACCACTTTGCTTTGACCACATTAATTGAATTTAATCTCACTGTTAAGCTTTGGGTGTCTTTTAGACAATCAAATGCAACAACAGGAAGTTTTGGATTGCACAACTGTTTGATGAATCTGCATTTCTTTTTCAGCCTGGTGTTTGCCACGCCACTGTGCTGTGCCCTGTTTCCTCAGAAGAGGTGAGTGAAACGTTCAAACTTGACGTTGAGATAGCAGCAATCAGTCTTTTAAAGCCACAGAGTCCAGTTGAAAACATGCAGAGTTCGCAGGATTCCTCACTGCCTGAAAAGTTGCATAATTCACTACAGTATGTATTTGACCCATTAACCCCTGCATGTCTCCCACCCATCCCCCTGATCCAGCTCCATGTCAGTCAGCCGCCTGGAGCCAGAGCTGCAGGAGAAAATCCGGGCCAGCCACCCAGCAGTGGAGAGGGTCTACTTCAACAAAGGGCTATGAGCGTGCAGCCCCCTCATCCAAACACTGCCATAACACAGCTGCAGGCTCAGTCCTTGTCTCTCTGCCAGCCCTCCTCATTCAGTGTGCCAAAGTTAAGTTTGTCTCCTCATTTCCACCATTCAAGATGGACATCTGAGAACTCCCTCTCTCGGTCTATTTGTGACAACGTTTGCTTTTATCAGTGTGGTTGTTAATTTTGCTGTAACAGCTAGGAAAGATTTTCTCCGACTGGGCCGGATGAAAAGTGTTGTTTATTATGACGCATCCTGCATTGCGGTAAGGCTTTTTCAAGAGGACTTTTTTAGTTTTTTTCTGTGCAGTATTTTTTTTAAGTTGGTGACTTGTATGTCGCTGCCAAATAATTTTCATACTCTCCTACTTGCGAGGTGTGCATTCATCTTCTTTCTTACTGCCATCATATCTAATTAGAATCAGATTTCGTCAATGATTAGTCACAGACCTCCGCAGCTGATGCATTTGCCCAACTGTCCTCACAACTTTTTAGATGTCATCAATGGCGACCTCCTACTCTTGACCGTGTTGTTTAAAGGAATCTTGTTCACTTTATTGTAGTCCATTTTTCCAGATGAGTAACATTCAGTGAGCCTCTTGACATCTAATCATAAATCTGAAAACAGTTCTCCAGGGATCCACCCGATAAAATGTGATACTGTGATTGTGGATGTGATTAATTGGCCAAAACGGTGCTATTTCATGTATTAATAATCAGTGTTTATCATGTTTATTCTGCTGCCAAACATATGTGAACAAACCACTCCTCATACGAGCATCATGGGATTTAACCCATAAACCTTTTTTTTTTTTTTCTGTATATGAGGTTGCACAGAGGCCAGACTCAGGAGAGCTGATTGGGGGATGAGAAAGGAGGAATCAGTGATAATTTGACATTGCTCTCACTAACCTAATGTTTAATCTCAAGTGTTAATCCAGGATTTTGTGATCACAGTATTTGATCCCATCAAAATTCAAAAAGTCATTCATGCCTTCCACAGGCGTGTATGATTTTCTATTTTCTTTACCTTAATTCAGCATCACAAGAGAATTGATTTTTGCCATTCAAAGCGACACATTTTAGAGTTATGGTGCAGTTTTAACATACTGGTTTTGAGGCATTATAGTATATTAGACATGCATTTGAAGTCTTTGTTGTATCTGTGTTCATAATAGGAAAAAATGCCAAAAACATCCTCGAAATTGTGGATTTTTTTTTCAAGGTTTTAAAGCTTCGAGGAGATACAGAAGGATCCATCTGACCATTATGTGCTTTTTGCCATTATGAAAATGATTCATGGACTCTTTAACAAACAGCTATACATTTCAGTTTACTGAAGCATTAATCCAGTATTTAACTTAAACCTGTCGAGAAATATGCACAGCCAAGTTATTAGATACAGCTACATGAGCACACGTCATCATAGAGCTCTTTGCTGAGCTGATAAAGCAGCTGTAGTCTGATGTCATAACTTTTGCTCTGTCCCTGTCCTGCAGTGGTCAGTAATCAGATGATGTTACCTGTCTGGTATGTTTGGACACAGTCAGTGGAAACTGTGTGTTGTGGATCAGATAGTTTTCATCCAGAGGGCTGCCGCGTTGTTCTGCTGGCTTGCAGCATTGATGGTGCTCGTGCACATTTGCAGCAACTGTTGTGTGACGTTGAATATAAGGCCAGTATCAAATCAGGGAGACCGTACAGCCACATGTCAGATTTCTCATTGGACATTTTAAGATCAGGGACGAGAGTAAAAGAGAAGGACTCTAAGCCACAAAACCTCACAGTATTTAGAAAAATTTTGATCGAATTAAACTAAAAAAAAAAAAAAAAAAAAGATTTTAGAATCCAGTGTGTTTAATTTTTTGGGTCCAATATATATAAATGTTTACATTTCAAATTTAAATGCATCTTAAATGATTGTGAACATTGAGTTGATTTCATGGCATCTTATTTGCCCATCATGGTGTGTGATTTCCGTAAGGTGTTTAATGTTTAATATACTGTACATTTACTGACATATATGGCTGTATAAGTAACTTTATTTTAAATTGTCAGTGTTTCCAGAGAGATTCGTTGGAGTTGGTGCTGTTCCCTAGCTGGTTCGAAGTTTGTTATTCTAGTGTTCAAGGTAACTGAATGTAGCATTTCCCAATTACAGCTGTTGGCGGTGTTTGTCCACTAAAGCACAATGTTGTATCTTTTTGAAAGCTGCACATTTTTAGAACTTTTTAAACCTGTTCGGTTTCCAGACTGCAATGCTTTTCAGTGATACCTTGATCATGTAAGGAGGGTAAGAGAGGGTGAGACGTACTAAACTTGTCCTTCGGTAGACATTGTTCCTGATTATTATTCCCTTAACCTCTGTGTCAATTGAGAACTAACAAAAAATAATTAACTTCCTAATTTATGTTTACAAGCTTCAAATCTACCAAATCAAATTAAATGCCACCACAGCCAAAGCGACACAAATCGACACGAGGAAGAAGTCATTTACAGTTTGCATTAATTACAATGAATATTTTAAAAATAGATTACAGCAAAATGGTATTTGAATGTTTTGCAGTACACTGGAGTGATGTGATGTTTAGACTAACTGGATAAAATAAACTTGATTTAAATCTTGTGTCTGATGTTGGGTCATGATTCAGTGCGGCTGACGGCTCTGCAGCGCCACCCTCTGGTTTAAACAGGACACAGTCAAGTGAAGTTACAAATGTGTTTTATTCCAAGGCACAAAAAGTTCAGGAGAACTAAGAAAGGCTGCAAACATGGACTTGACTGCACACAGATCTGAAGCTCTATGGACGTCTTTACAAAGCATTGCATTAAAGTAACTGGCTGGCATAACAGCACTGAGCGAGCTGTGAGAGCTACAGAAAATGTTGCATCATGGGGAAAGTGGCAGGAAAAAATAATGTCTCTTTTTTAACATCAGAAAGAAACACCAGAAAGCTTCTAACACAAAACTTTGAAGAGTTGCTGGACTGCAGTATTATCTCTTGCTTTGACACAGCAGATGTTTGACCATTTTACAGGAGGAAAAATAAAGCGCAGACAGTTTAACAGAGGTGGTCGGTGATTGTAGGACATAATGAATATGATCTCCGTGACCTGTTGTAACTTAGCAGTGTTCAGTAAGAAGATCCTGCTGCTTCCTGCTCCCCTCTAACGTGTTTCTTTGATCAATTCCAACAGCGTCAATCATACGAAGAAGGAGATCACTTCAAGAAATTCTGAAAAACAGTAACATCTTGCCTCATATGATGACACACACAATACAAATGCTTACACGAATGCTTGGTCTTTTCATATTAAACTATCACAGCACAATACCCTCACTGGACGAAAATGTCATCCATGTAACAGTTTGTTTACATCTAACAGCAAGTAATGTTCACATTCATTGACAGATATTTTGTATCATTAACCAAAGATGCGGAGGGTCGACACCACTAGAGAAATCTACGCTGCGAGTCCTCTACAGTTAGTGGTGCCAATCAATCGAACTTTTTCATGTTTTCTTTACTTTGAGTCGTTGACCTTATCTCTGTTCACACACAAGTCCACAAAATTCTGTACAGTGCTATCTTTGGAATGTGTTGGACTTTGCCAAGGCGGCATTTCAATTGGCACTTATGTAACACCAAAATTTTACAACTCACTCCATCAGCATTCTGCATAAAAGTCAATTTACAGCAAGAGAAGAGACTTCTTTGATTGAATTTCTGTTACATATTTTGGGAGATAAATGAAAATAGGCATTTGGATTCAAGAAATTCATTTTTCACAAACAGCAAGATAATGGAAAAAGATAAATAAGGGTAGTATAAATAATCTGAGACATCATTATACAACAATGTTGTTATTATTTTCCATTCAAGGAAAATTAGTGAAAATATAACTCTGTAGTGTTCACTCTTACAAGGGGCAACACTGTTAAAATGTCTTTGGATTGATGTTAAGATTGACTGGCAAATGACCACAGTGGCAGAGCTCGGATCATCGCTCTGCTTCCTGGATGTGGACTTTTGTTTCAAGGCTCTGAAGATGCTTCATGCCCTTGCACAAGGAGAGTGTCAGAGGAGCAAGGGTTTAGCAAAAGAGTGCGCCCGAAGGCAGTGACCACAACGAAAGATAGTCTGCAGCTGAAAGAGAGGGAATCGCCCCAGCATGCTCTGAAGTGCACGTGATCAGCTGATTGAGCTCAAAGACAACGAGGGGCATGTAAGCTTTCTTCAAGTCAACAGTGCTGCCCTGAGGCACCTACAGCAGATGGATGGGTTAGCCTTTCAGCATAGCACAGCCCAGCTTTCAACAAATGCATTGCAGTATTCAGTACACAAGAGTTGTTGCTGGCCCAAGTGACTCTTACGCATTCAGCAAAACTCCTCCTCACACAGCGTCTCCCCCACCAGCAGGGAGTGCTTGTCGGGCTCACTGAGCACCAGGCTGTTGAGCGAGTGCTTATCGGAGCGCAGGGAGTTCATGGAGGCACGGCTGTAGTTGACAATGCGGTCCAGCAGGCTGAGTTTGGGTGAGGGACGTCGCATCTCGCCCATGCCAATGTGGACGCTGACTTCGGACAGGCTGCCCTGCCGCTTGTTGTTGCCCAGTCTGGCCTCCAACTTCTCAGCACTGGGCTTAGTGTAACTAAACAACAACACAGGAAGAGAGAGAGACAAATATGCAAATATTCTTAGATTAATATACATAAAAGGAAGAAAAACAAAGCAATCACGCAGACAAAAAGGCCTCAACAAAGCTTTCAATATCTCATTACCATTTCAGAAGAAGGGAGGACAGAACCACAGAGACAGATGACAGCGCCATCGCAGCAGAACCCATCCATGGCTGTAGCACCAGACCGATGGGGAGGAATACACCTGTGGACAGACATATTACTGTCGGGCTAAAGATTACTGCAAAGATTACTGTCCAAGTAATGACATCATCTACAAAGAATCATTTGCATCACTTACCAGCTGCAATAGGAATGCCAACCAGGTTGTAGATTAGAGCAAATACAAAGTTGATCCTGATCCTCTTGACTGTCTTTTTTGAGAGGTCGATGCTGCCGACCACATCCAGGAGGTCATTCTGCAGACAAGAGGGTCAATGAAAAGGTTTTATCATAAGAGCAGAAAAACGGTATTATAAATTAAAATTAATATCAGGTTAAGAACACTCTGCAGAAAGATGAAACATTTAAGATAACTAGGTAATAGCTTTATTAAGGGTTTTAAAGCTCAACATCTGTGAACATTTTTAAAAGACTGACCTTTTTTTTTAATGTTGAGAGACATTATTCTGATGCTGTACACACCCAGTACAACACAAACAGTGTTATCAATTTAAAGACTATCATTTGTTACACGCCTTTGTTTTTTAGACATAAAATGAAGCTGAACTTCAGACACTCTTGCGTGGAGCAGGATAAATAGTTAGATGTTGGTTAAAAAGCCTTTATTTGAACATTGGCTACTCACAGAACAGTCACTAACCGGTATCAGCCCAGACGGTCTTCCTGCACCCTGACAAAGACTTTCTAGGTTGAAACCGGTCGGTGACTGATTGTTGTGAGTAGTCATGTTTAAATAAGGGCTTTTTAACCAACACCTACGTATTTTTCCTGCTCCATGCGAGGGTGCATCACGTTTTCCTTTTTCTTCTCATGCACTGACCCCTTTACTCAAGAGCACCAGCGTTTATCTTATGATTCATAGAGCAAGGACAGTCCTCCAACACACCACTACTTGTTCTTCACAACTAGAATGAAGCTAATTACACAAAGCACTTCACAGAGCATGGAACAGAGAGAAGTACATGACAGAAGTTTGTAGATGTAAGATGATAGTAAAGTGTTGTTTTTCTCTTCAGTCAGAAATACTGTGACATATATTGCTGTCTTGAGAGGATGTATTATGCTTTTAGCATCATGGCCAACATGTCATGATGTGGTGTTGTAATCTAAGTGTGTTCCGTGATACTGAATTGTAACTCATGAGTTTCGCACTACAAATAAATTGCAGAAAGGTCATATTTGACATTTTCATGTTATGAAGCAGCTGATCTGTAGAGCAGAGACATGAATTCATGACACATTTAAAAATCCTACAAGCTCAAACTCTCACCCTGATCAACACAACATCTGCCGCCTCTATGGCCACATCTGTCCCAGTTCCTATGGCGATGCCCACATCAGCCATGGCCAAGGCAGGAGAGTCGTTGACACCGTCACCCACCATGGCTACTTTCTTTCCCTCCTGCTGCAGCTGTTCCACCTTCGCCACCTTGTGGGAGGGCAGCACCTCAGCAAACACCTTTCTGATACCCACCTGAGGGAGAGACCAACAGCTCAGAAACACACAAAGTAGTAAAACTCTGCAACATGCCGTTAAAATATATATAGATTTTTTTATAGATATTTTAAGAATTTATAAAAAAGGCTTTAAAAAAACAAAACTAGATTAGTAATGAGTGAGAATTTATTTTTTTATCTTATTTTATTGTATGGTGATATCTTAGTATGTGTGTTTTTGATTTAAATGCAAAATTTTCTGTAGTTTTATATCAAGATTCAAAAATGCTTTTTTTCCCCTCAAACTGTCTAACTCTTTCCTATTTTCAACATATTATTTTCAATATATTGAAAACTTGTATGAAAGCACAGATTTCATTCTTAAATGTAATCACACTGACCATATCTTGCAACTGAGTCAAAGATATTAAAACGAAAAACTGCTCTGTCATATCAGCTAGCTCTGTATTCACACTCTGTGCGTACCTGGGCAGCAATGGCCCGTGCTGTCTTGCTGTTGTCTCCTGTCATCAGCACAACCTCCAGACCCATGTTGGTCAGAGTGTGCACCGCCAGCTCAGCCTCTGGTTTCACTGTGTCAGCGATGGCGATCATCGCACACAGCTCATCTATGCACAAATTAAAATTCTTTATTAGATAACAACTATTTTCTCTAAATACATTTAGACAGGGCATCGGTCTCAACTATTAAACCTGAGTCACAAAATGATGGCAATTTGGTATTGAACTGTGCTACTCACTGTCCACAGCTACCAGGACAGCAGTGCGTCCTCTGCGCTCATGGTCTGTCATGGCTTCGTCTATATCTGGTCTGATCTGCAGGCAGTTTCTCCTCATCCACTCTCTATTGCCAATTAGAACAACGTAGGTGGCTGTCTGGATGAGGCCTGCAAACAGACAATAACAAGAAAATAAAAACATGAGTCATGTTGACTGCTGCTGTATCACTGCCTGAACTCATAAGAGAATAAATAAAAATGTGTCAGTATTTCTGTTGAAGATATTACTACAACAATATTTAAGCACTGCTTTTCCCAACATACTTAGTGGCTGTGGGTCCATGATCAGTGGATGGGAGCTGGTGGATGTCCGGGTGTCACTGATCTTGACGAGGACGCTGTTGCGCTGGTTGTTATCCTCGCTGTCACTGTCGGCCTGTTTCAGGAGCATCTCCGTGTTGCTGACCTGACATCGGATGCCACAGCCCGGCACTGCCTGAAAGTCTGTGCATGCGCCAAGAGACTCTGTGCCAAGCTCCTGCAAACAGACAGCCATGGATGGTTAATTATACATTATTTTAAAAACCTACATCAAATGGTGGACTTAAGGGAGGTAGCAGACTGACCTGTTTGCAGTATTTAGTGATAGCTGCTCCCAGCGGATGTTCACTGTTGTTCTCAGCTGTGCCCACAATGGCCAGCAGTCGTGAACGAGGCATCTTGTTCCCCTCCACGACTATCTTCACTTGGATTACCTTTGGAGCACCATATGTGATGGTCCCAGTCTTATCAAACACCACCGACTGGACCTGTTCATGTCAGGAATTTTAATAATTATAAAAAAAGAAATACAGTCAGTCTGACTTTAAATAAAACTTGTACAACCAAGGGAAACAGAACCATTTCACAATGTGTGTAAATCGACAGTTGGTTAATTATATAATCGGCTGATTACATATGAGTGTCCTAATGTCATCATTGACACACCTTATGTGCCATCTCAAGTGGCTCCCCTCCTTTTATCAGGATGCCATTTTGGGCTCCAACCCCTGTGCCCACCATGACAGCTGTCGGGGTTGCCAAGCCAAGAGAACAGGGACAGGCAATGCATAACACTGTTATGGAGGCCTGGAAGGCGAAGCGAATCACAGCCTCTGTCCTGGAAATGCTCTTGTCGTAACCCTGCAAGAGGAAATGTGGCTGTAAGCTTTTCTTTTTAGTTGTCTCTCCAGTTTTTCTAGTTATTTAAACCAGTTAAAAAAAGAATAGAAAAGAATGGATGGCATTTCCTGATGTTTTACTGAGGACTTTTACAGGTTACAGGTAGAATTCAAGATTGAAAAGACTCACAGGAAAGTACTTCTCCACTATGGCAAAATGTAAAAACCCAATGACGATCCAGGCGATGAGCGTAAGGAGGGATATGCCAACGATGAAGGGTACAAAGTAGCCACTGATCTTATCTGCATATTGCTGAATGGGAGCCTAAAAAAAAAAGGTCAGAAATTACATTAAAGTAAATTAAACACCTGAATCATTACCATTAAAGTAGATAGATTCAGTGCAGATCTCTAAAAACAGGAGTCACCTTTGAAGTCTGAGCTTCCTCCACAAGTTTGACAATCTGGGACAGGGTGGTGTCCATGCCGACATGTGTAGCGCTAACGAGCAGAGAGCCATTCTGGTTAATAGAGCCTGCGATCACAGAGCTCCCGGGCTTCTTAGTCACCGGCATGGCTTCTCCTGCAGTCACAAAGCAACAGCATGTCAACAGCAGGAAGTAGGAGCAGGTCATCCGGAGCAAATACTAACGTGGTGATCAGAATCCACACCTCAAATAAAAACCCAAGTTCACCTGTCCTGGTATTTGATCTTTTCATATTCTTAAACTATTTTCTGATTGAAAACTGATACTAACGCCATGTCCAAAGCATGATAGCAAACAGGGAGATGTTTAAGAAATATGAAAATAAGCTTGACTCAATCACTAGATTCA
>JAQFJA010000026.1:10416316-10429940 GCA_029874485.1 Naso brachycentron | reverse complement strand
ACTTAAATAAAAAAAAAACCACTCTGGAAACCAATGGAAACCAAACTAAATTGAAACCAAAATTAAACATTAAAAAAACTAATATAAAACACTAAACTACAGTAAGTCACTGACCCCTGCACCCTGTCCTGTCCTGTACAGTTCAGGAACACCCAGTAGCATCTCTGCAGAAACATCTTTGTCCATTATTCCAAACATGATGGGCGGCGCAGAGGTGAAGAAGAGGTTGAAGAATATTAACAGCCAGTAGTCGATCATGGCGGTGCCAGAGAAGCCGCAGAAGAACTGATACCAGAAAAGAAGGTTCACGTAGGCCTGGAGGACACATTAAACTGATGATCAGATGAGAAATCCAGGCAATGTGTCACTTCAAACAGCAGATTAGATACTCACCACATTCTTATAGAAGAAGTAAATGATCATATTGGCCAGACGAGTGTGGCACCAGTGTCCATGAACCAGGAGGAGTTTTTTTAAGTGTTTGAAGCGAGATATTGCGAAATCACTCGCCATGACTGCCTGCAGATGACACAGAGTTTTAGAAAGTGAGATAAGAGGGAGAAACAGCACGATTTTGAAGCTTCAGAGCTGAATTCAGACCTGCATGCCCTCTTGACCGGATATCCCAATGCCGATATCAGCTGCTTGGATCATGTTGACATCATTTGCACCATCACCTGAAAACACAGAGTAAACATCTGAACAATACAACACATTCTACAAATAATAAAAAGATTTTTTGCTCAGTTTCCAGTTCAAAGTTATTGTAACATAAACACCATGCATCCTTAAATTTCTGTCCAGAATTCTTGAATCTACTGAAAGCAGAAAGTCTCTCAGCAGGATGTAAATTAAAAAGATCAGCTAGCGCCCAACAATAAATTTCTCATGAGGTTTGATGGCTCGATGATGAAAATCAAAATCCTATAAAACCTAAAAAACCTGCACAACATAAAAAATGACATAAGGAACCTTGCAACACTTTTTTGCATTCTGCCACGAAACCAATTATTTTGCACGCAATTAGTTTTTTTCTTTATTCTCATACCTGGACTGTTAAACTGAAGCAGCTAAATGGGATGGGATTCAGCCATCAGTAATTTTATCACTAAAACCTGTGTTTTTCTTAGTGTGACATGTCCTGATGTCTTCTTAAAAACAAACAAACAAACAAACAAAACCTTTTATTTATTACAATATCTTCAGACATCCAGGATTATTTAATGGTAAAAGTCACTTGGAAACCAACATTTGTGTGGTAATTAAGTTCTAAGACTCACAAAAACACTCAATTTTATGCTCATTTTAAAATTTACGGTATTTATGCAACTGCTTTCTTTTATTCCTGCATAGAAGTTGGATTAAAACTCCCAGATTAATGCAATCAATTGCAACAGAAGTCTCTTACCGACAGCAAGGGTCATGACCTTGACTTTCTCCCTGACCACCTTCACCACTCGGCTTTTCTGTAAGGGTGTGACTCGACAGCAGAGCACCGAGCGGCAGCGCTTGGCCAGATCCACGAAGCGGTCCTGCAGGTCCGATGACAGGGCCATGGTCAGGGTGCGTCCATCAATCACCAGAGAAATGTCCGGGGTTGTGTCTATGTTCCGAGGGTCTTCACTGTACCTCCTTACTTCCTCCAATGTGCAGTCTAAGATGGATGTGCATGCGAGCTGGAAAACAACATCGGCTCAGTCTGTAATGTTCTTAAAGAATTATTGGCAACAGTGTTATTTCTACCACTAAAGTGTCAATGACAACAGAAGAAAGCTCGGTTTGATAACATCGTGAAGCGGTGTACGGTTGTGGGATTTGTTTATTTCATTGTTAAACAGCCACTATTGCAGATGAAAATTCGACTGTCTCAGTCAAATATGTCCACAGTCAAAGTAATGTATTAAGTTTTATTTACGTTACATTTAGTCACATTAACTGACTTCCTACTCTGACTCATGTTTCCCCAAAAGTAAGTGACAGGCGAAATAATTAAACACACCCTTAGCTTGAATAAGATTATAAATTTCTCAAAATTAGAACATTGTTGGAAAGATTTAGGATAATGTAAGTACACAACTCAACAAGAATATAACAAATATATTGTTGTTTTTTTGACGTTTTAATGTGCAAATGTTTGTTTAAGCCATTTTTCCGGTCAACAATGGCAACATATGCTAGTTGAAATGAGAAGATTTCTTGTTTTTCTTGGGCTGACGTGACGGCATTTAAAGCCTCTCTGAGGAATTTTTATTTTGTTTTGACTGTAACGACACATGTGGACAAAAGTGGGACTGCTTCTTGTCATTAAGATCTTGTGTAGTTCGAGTATTTGTTTTGGAAGAGAGTGAAAGAAATGTCACAAGACAGTTCAGCCATAAATAGATAACACTGCCTCCTGCTTCCAACCATAGATAATAAAAAAGACAACAGAGAGTTGATCATGTTCGTAAACAGCAAATCATCTCCTCCGGTTTGTGTGTCATAAAGCATTTCGTAGTGTTTCTGTTGACACGATAACAGTCTTCAATCTCCTCATTGATGGTCTCATTTGCTGATGCAGGTAAGATGTGAGGCATAAATAAAAACTGCTTCATAAACAGTTAAAAGTTCCTTGCAGGGACTTTAAATAATTTTGGAATATGGACAGCTGTTCAGATAAAACAGACAAATTGAAGATGTCATCTTTGGCTACGGGGTGGATATTTGTATCAGCAGTTTTTTAAATCTTATAAATCAAATGATTCATGTATTATTCCAATGCAATTGTTAGTTGTAGCCCAAAATCAAAAGTTGATTTACACGAGGTAGTCTGTGGTGACCTAAAGGAAATACAAAATGAAAGAGGAAGAGTATGGGATATAACTTAAATGTGACATCTTGTCTAACCAAAAAACATAAAGGGCAAAATACATAACAAGGCACAGCACTGAAAACAAGACTCTTCCTCTGTCAGCACAGATCAATGACATGCACTGGCAAAAGACACATCACTATGCCTTTTAGTTGTGTTTATAATGTCTGACTATAAGCAATTACATAGCTCTGGTCCCATCAGACTCATCATTGTTGTGTGTAAATAATCACAGACTCTTAGCCAAAAGAAAAGCCGACACAATGAAAAAAGTGGGTCACATCCTGCTTTCATCTATCTAACGCTGGCTAAATTTCATTAGGTGTGGTCGGGATATGACTGTGGGAATGCATCCCTCAGGTGGTCATCGAGTTACAGTGGTAAAAATAGTTCATTACCAATACGCCTCCACTCTGGATCATGAGCGAAGGGGAATTTCCTTGGAGGGTTGAATATTAGACTGGTAATTAGATATGAAAGCAGCAGATATTGTATTGGGGGCATCAGTCCCTTTCAGTTTCAGAAAGCTCCCCCTGTACCCGTTAGAGCCGACAGGTAATTTCGGTCTATTCGAGGCCGGGGAAGATTAGACATTGTCAGGTTGTTATGAAGGGCTCATTCCTGTGCTACCGGATCTTTAATGACCTCAGAGGAGCAGCAGGGCCCACACATGACAACCTATCCTCCTCAGATGAAGGTGTGAGGGTTTGACCTTTAGTTGAAATGCAGAAATGGTCAAAAAGGTTTAAGATTTAAATTGGAGGGAGACAATTTAAATCTCTAGCAGGTAAAACTTACTGAACTTACTGCTTGAAAAACACATGACTTGTTCTGAATGTGCAAAAGCGTAATGATGCCCCTCTGAAACAAGCTGTATGTGATATGTGATTTATAAATTGCGCCTGATTTGATCTGTTTTTAAAGGCTAATGTTCAATTTCACCTATTTGTGGTGCAACTATTGTAATTTTTCTTGTCCTTTTTGATTCCTACATGTGAAAACTTCATTTGCCTCTTTTGGTGGCTAAAATATTTAGACATTAATTTTTCTAATTAGAAATTAATTTAGAAGTATACAGTCAAGGTCTCCCTCCCTCTCTCCATCCTTGCTCTAGCTCTTGAGCCCTTTGCAGGCAAAAACAACCAATTTCATCTCAAGTTTTTTTTACTTTATTTTTGTTAAATTCCAAACAAATCAACGCCAACTGTGTAACAACTATTACAACTTTATGCTGTTACAAGCCTACAACTATGTGCCTGGCCAGTTTTCTCTGGTCAGGCACATAGTTTTTACTAAGATAAGTTTGCTTCAGTCAGCTATTTCTATCCCTAAATTATGTTTCAGGCTTAAAACGGACCAAACACTTAAAAAAAAATCTCACTGAGATACAAGTTGAATATCAAGAAATATTTCAGTTAGTGGTAACAATCTTCCAGCTCTCAGCATGTAAAAGTGAATAGATTTATTTTCCTTTTTTAGTGGTCCAGTGTGTAGGATTAAGTGGCATCTAGTTGTAAAGTTGCAGATTGAGTGCAGGTGTATATCCCTCTTCACACCCTCCCCTTAAAACATGCAAAAACTTGCAAAAACTCCATAAATGAGAAAGGCCCTTTTAAAGCCAGGCCTTGGTTTATCCATTCTGAGATACTGTAGAAACAAGGAGGTGCATGTGATGCCGACCTCAGTATTGTCAGTATCTTTTTGCTGCTGTTTGCATTTCCCAAGACAAAACTCAAAAAATGCACAGAAAAATATTTCCTGGGTATATTTGTCTACGGGTATCTGTACATATATAAATATCTGTATACATGCCTTTTTATTTTTTCATCCTTCTCTATTATACTGTATTGCATGAAGGACAACTAATTTTCATTTTGTTGTGCAAGATAATAAAAAAACAACAATTCTTATTTTCAGGTGATAATCTTCTGATGAAAACATACATGTGGATATTATAATCCATACCTGCCATATTTTACTAATATTGTAAATCCCCTTAAATCATATGCTCTGGCCCTTCAATTAATTATACCTACACTTTTTATTTTGTGTTTAATTTACCTAAACAAATTCTCATTGTGCAGCAAGAAATGAATCACATGTACCACTATTATTATTTTCACAAAGGCAGTGAAGAAAAGCAGCTCTGAGTTAACAACCAACCTTCAGTGACGCAGACAGTGGCCTCCTTACCTTGTTTTTGCAGCTCATGTTTATCACGAGGTCGTCCTCTTCCAGTAGCCTGCAGGCATAGCCGATGTTGACAGCTGTCTCGGGCTTGTCACCAGTCAGCACCCACACCTGGATCCCTGCCTCCCGCAGTGCCACGATAGTGTCTGAGACACCCCCCTGCAGACGGTCCTCAATGCCTGTCGCCCCTGCAGGAGGACTCATATCCACAGTCAGGCATGATGCACACTTGGAGCTTATCATACAGTGTGTTCACAAATGTTTGTTATGAATGACGTGCGTCAGGCTGATGCATGTTACCTAGGAGGGAGAGGTTTGTCTCGAGCTGCACAGCGGTGTCCTTAACAAGCTCCTCTCTGTTGTCTAGAGCAGCCAGAGCTCTCTGTCTGCTCACTGACCAGCTTTGATACGCCTCGTCACTCACAACCTGAAGCACAAGATGAAACAGAGCTCATCCAGTGTAAGAAAATGATGCTGGTAAATATTTGTATTGCCAATTCTCCACCTTCTTTGTAAAGCAAAGTGTCCGCAGCCCCTCTTTAGCATAGCAGTCGAGATGATGCTGAGTATCTGCTGCTATTTTCTTCTGACTTCCACTGAGATGTTCTGAAAATAATATGGGAGATACATTTATGTAGTATGATTTTAACTATAAATAAATGTGCAATAAATGCACTTCCACCTGCACAAACCTGCATATGGTGTACCAAGTAGCTCCATGATGGCATAGTCTGCACCTTTAGTGTACAGCACACACTCTTTGGTGATTGGGTGTCGCACCAAGATAGACATCCTCTTCCTGACAGAGTCAAAGGTCAAGGTGTCCAGCACCTCAAACTGCAGGTCCTCTCCGGACGGGAGCCTCACTGTCACGCTGTCAGGAGTGCGGGCCAGCAGAGTAAAGCCATATGCTTTGGCTGCATACACCAGAGCTGCCTCATCTGGACTCTCTGCCTCATAGCTCAGATTATCTGAGGTTGTTGCAGGCTTGTCGCACTGGGACGGAGCGTAGAGTGAACATGTTTGGAACTTATTCGTGTCTCCAGACCCCTCCGTTTTAAGAGGAGGTGTAAAATGGTCATCCTCCGTTACTGAGTCCTCTGAGACTGAGCGATTTTTCTTGGGTTTGCACTGCCAAGAGGCAAAGGTGTGTGAAAATTTCGTCAGGTTGGACAAAATATCCGATGAGTTGTTTGTCTGATGGGAGCGTGAAAACCCACTCACCTGGAAAAATGCAGCAAAGAAAGCAGAAATTTGTCTGTCATTTAGTGTTTTTACATTTTGCCCAGACACCCATATGGTGATAGCACAAAAAAAAAAAAAAAAAACGCTAAAAACCCTGTCATCCATTTACACTCTGTTTCTTTTTGCACTTCTGCCTTTAATTACAAACTCAAGGGAAAACCCACACATTTCTCCCATCTGCTGGACCTCAGAACAGCACAGTCAAGAGCAGTGAGTACTAAAATTAATAAAGTCAACCCTGATTGCCCCTGCAAATCTCCCTTTAATAAGTGGCTAATTTAGTGAGGTCTCACAATCTTTAAAACTGGGGCTTTAAAGAGGACAGAAAATTAGCACTGACCGCTGATGAAAGGACAGAAACTTAAAGCTAAACTATTTAATAAAACTTTCAAAATTAAACTAAATCTTTGAGGTTAATAATAAGAATTTAATCTTTATTTTTGTGTGTGTTACTGATTAGATTAGTTGGCTTTTGCTGTAGTACTCCTGCCAAACAGCTAGACACTGGATTTATACATCTACAGAAAACATAGATTCTATGAATGAGATAATCAATGGATTCTTAAGTTTTCTAGATGAAGTTTGTCATTATCTGAGTTGCATTCTTTTAAAAGAACAGATACCCATCCATCTTTCCTCTCCTAACTGTGTCCTCCATCTCTACTTCTTATCCTCAGACGCAGCAAACAGAGGAGCTCACCCTCTGTCTCTGAGCTGTTGCCATGGAAACCACCACAGTGTTGCAAATGGCGAGAGCCAGAAAAAAGTCCAGGTGAGGATCTGTTGTCCGGCTGCTGCTGCTGCTGCTGCTGTTTCTCTCTGCCCCACTAATCCGCTGAAGCAGCTTCCTGTCTGGAATCACCTCAGTTTCCTGTTGGAGTAAAAATTAATCAGTATTTTAATTAAAAGCTTGCACTGATAAACTGTTTTCTGCTTATGCTCAGCTTTCATTGATTTGACGTGACAGGATTGGAAATAGTTTTTAAGCTTATAACCTTTTCATCCAGTTTTCTTTGCACATGTGCAGAGAAAGATTACAGGAGGGAAGGGAGGAAGTTCTTATTCATTCAGATAATTTTCTCTGTTAGAGACACAGCATGAGGAAAACCAAAGATGGGCTTGGAGCTGACTTGCTGGAATAAACACAAGACGTCTTCTGTCTCAGCCTGTATCCGCAGGCTTCTGCTCTTTGCCCTCTGGGCAAAAATAGACACAGAGCCACGGTACTGTATATCAAGCTGACAATGACTAATCTATAGTGCACGTTTACAGTTTGTGTGGCATCCGTGGTCTGAGCCAAGTGATGCCCAGCATGACCATATGTCCCGTCACAGACACGGGGCAGCTTGGAGCCAAAATGGATGTGCTCATCACTGACACCTAGCAGCTTGGCCATCTGCAGCAGGGACTGGGACCATGAGGCCCTCTGACACAAGGGTGGCTGAGATTTGGGCAAACAAAAGACGGTTTTGATTGTAGACATGAACCATATTTAAGAAAATTTATCCTTTTTGGATTTGGTTGTCAGTTAAAAGTTTAAATTTCTAGGTCTTAGAGGCACTTATGGACCATAAACTCATACATACACTATGTATAGATGCTATACGCGATCTGACAAGAAAATACAATGAAAAGAAGCATAAAAAATTAAATGTTGAGTTGCTCCATTAAAATCAGTATAAGTTTCTCTAAAAAAAAACCTTAACTGAATTTTATGACACCACTCTACATTAAGTCTAACCTTATAAAGGGTTATTATAAATGTTTTATAAATTAGGCTATAAATGCCTTTTAAGTAATTAATGAACAGTTCTAATTAAGTTATAGCAATTTTCATACATGTTGGTAACTAAATAGTAAATTTAAGTGAGTTAAACTTTACAATAAAGCGCCTTATCCCAGTTTTAAATGTCAGTAATTCATTAGTAAATGGTCAAAAGAATCAGATGCAATAGAACATCAAGATTTGATGGGGAGAAAATCAACTCATTGAACAGACATAACAATGAAGGTTTAGGCTGGGCAAAGATATCCGAAAGTGGGACCAAGAATGAGCGAGTAGTACGCCAAGTAAAGGAAGGTTGCCAACTGTGTCACGTCACATCTGTAATGCCATCCTGAAGAAGACACCAACCAACACGAGGCATCACAATACACAACTTTATGGTAGTAGGTAGGCCTAAATACTGGGTATTAACCTTGCTAAAAAAGAAAGAACATTTCCATCTAACCACAATTCTATTGGTGGATAACAAATATCCCATGAAAGCTGAGCTGCACATGCTAACTGATAAACTGACACGATAAAGTAAACTAAGGATCTAGCAAGATCTAAGATTTAACAGAATAGATGCAATGCAGCAGTAACTTGATCTTACCAAATACTGAGCTTGCATCCATGTATGAAAATTGTTATAACTTGTAAACATTACTAATAATGACTTATAAGGTATTTATAACCTAACTAATGACCTAATTTATAAACATTTATGTCCAATTGCTTTAACTTGTTTATAACTGTTTAATAATGACTTATAAGATTTTTATAACCCAATTAATAACCTAATTTACATATCATTTATAACCCTTTATAAGGCTGGACTTAAAGGAAAGTGGTACCCATTTTTCTGAAACTGTCACTATTATTTTCATCAGAAAAGTCTTGTCAGCCCAGCAATAGACCAGTGACCAGTTCAGGAGGTATCCATGCCAAGACAGGTTTCACTCCCCCACAAACCCAAGCAAGATTACTCATAAACAAACTGTTAGATAAAGTTTCCCCTTTGTCATCATCATGGCCTTTATAAGAAAAATATAATTTCCCTTTAGGCTAAGGCTAAGGCTAAGTAGCCATCCCATCTTTTTACATTGGATTTAATTGTAGTTGCCCAGTTTACACAAAAATCATGTTTGATTTTAGCCATTCATTTGTGCTGCTGAGTCACGATCATGTCTGCAAGAACCTGTATTTGTAAGTCTCTCCAGGTGACCTTGAGTAAACTGACTTCACCTCCTGCATTACATAAAATGCAGACGTTTTCCCCATGGTGGCTTCCTTTGACCCTACATTGACTGCGTTATAATATCAAGACAGGCAAAACCCACAAACTCACAAAGCTCTGAATTAAATATCTGCTCTTTCTTCTTGACTGAGCGATCATCTTACCAGCGGACTGCTGAACGCCACGTTGCTCAGGGCATTTCCTGCGACCTTGCTCTGGCCCTGGCTGCCATGGTGATGCTGCCTGTCCTCGGGATTGGTGTCCTCACTATCCATGGACCATCCAGTCTTTGGTGGTTGTGGCTCCTGGTCAAAGATGACATCCTCCTCTGAATCTGGTTCTTCAAGGACAGCTAGACGGATGGCTGAAAATCCCGTAAAAGCTGATGATACATGCAGTATCTACTATATACCTTAAAGACTTGCATTAAGCAGCCTCACCCAGGTACAAGGAGAGATTCCCCCCCAAAAAACACATTCAATGAGGCAAGTTAAATGAACTTGGGAAAGAATTACTGAAGAAGGAAACCAATGCACTTAGACACACTTAGACTGTATAACAAATCAGACTAAAGCTTGGCAGCACAAACATGGAAGCAAAACTTGGACATTTTTAATTAGAAAACAACCCACTATACAGATGAATAGGGGGATAAAAAGCAATCTCATGAGTATCCACTCTGTGCCTTTTCTCTACTCTTAAATGTCTCAACATGGTTTTTTTTGGTTAAATTGTGTTAGAAAAAAATCTAGGTGTGCATTCATACCTGCAAAAACACAGTCATAAATGAATATCAACATAAGAATAAACGTTGTGAATAAGTTACCGTGTGTTCCCATACAAAAGGTAATTTCAAATGAATATCTTTGGTGACCTCTGTCACTGAGCTACCATGGAATCAGTCTTGGAACCCATTGGCTGCATTCGCCATCTGACTTCCGGTAGACAGTGATACAGCCTCTGGGGGCAAGCCCCATTAGTCTTGGGCCTCCGTCGAAGGAGGCCAATTTCTGTCCCTGACTTCCTTTTCCGCGTGCTGCTCGCTGTTTACAGTCCGACTGTTTACAGAACGACGTAAGAATGGAGTTGGAGTCAAGAGACCACATCTACCATTCAGTGAATGTAGAGTCTGTTTATAGAGACTACCATGGATGGTAAACGTCATTTCTGGTGCAGTGAAGTTGTAAACCCTCAAATAGAGATAATGGAGCTAGCTAAAGGCTGATTGTTGTTTTCTCACAAGTGCATACATAAAAACATATGGACACATATACAAGAGTAAAAAGCAGTAAAAAGTGCTGCAACAGCTCATGAAATTTCAATGAAAATTTCTCAGCACATTACCATTTTCTTTGTGTGGGTACTCAGTGCCCATGATGGAGCATCTGCGAAACACCATCTTGTTCTCAGTGAGGGTGCCAGTCTTGTCTGAGAAGATGTATTCAATCTGCCCCAAGTCCTCTGTGATGTTCAGGGCCTTACACTGCATGCGGCTGTCTGTTTCCTCATCGTACAGATCAATGTCATTGGTGATGAAAAAGATCTGACCAATCTTCACCAACTCAATGGACACGTAGAGGGAGATAGGAATCAGGACCTGCAGCAAAGAAGATAGGAGAGGAGAGCAAATGGAAACATAGAGATGAGAGACAGGGAAAAGCAGTAAAGAAGTGATCAGAGACAGGAAAGAAAAGGAGGTGATTGGATGGAACAGGGGAGAGAGAAGATAATTTGGGGGAATAAGACTTATTGAGAGGTTGATTAATTTGTAAGAAATCAACAAAGACACTAAATGCTCTCTTTCATGCACACAGTCAGACTCGTCCACCTGCAGCAGGATAATCATAGTGAAGAACATGTAGAAGCCAGACAGACTGGGGCTGTCCAGGTGGCCGTTGCTGTCGGGGACCAGGTAAGGGGGCACGCCGGGCAGTGCCTGCAGCCATAAGAAGTGACCTGCATGTGTGAGGACAGGAGGATTAATCACACTGCTGTGCAGGGAGGAGAGCTATTTCTGGCACCACACCACACCTTCCCCTGTCTCCTCCCTCTTCCACGGGTCATGTGTTTAGGCCTGTGGCCAAAGTGAGTTTTTATTTTTTATTGGCAATTAGACGTTGCCTCATAAACGTAAAAGCATTAATCATGACCCAGTCTATGTACTGTTTTGATGGTTATGTAATTCATCACTGACCTAGTGCTCCGATGAGACACATGATGAAGAGCAGAATGACGCAGAAGATGACGTCCATGTTCAGCTTCCGCTCTAGTTTGCTGCGCTTGTATCTTGGCCTGTTGTTGTTGAGCATGGCCTTGGTTTCGTGGCCTTAAAGATCGGGTGAGAGGGTGTTGATTTAGGTACCAACAGACACAGCATATGGTTAGTGAACACCAAGAGACATGTGCTTCACTTGATGCAAAGACAAAAAACAAGTCTGTGCCACTGAGGACACTGAGGTCTAGTGTTGTCTGTCTGCCATTTGGTTGCTCAACCACTTTATTCTAGACTGAAATATGTCAACAGCTATTTCAGCTAATTAAATACCATGAAATTTTTTTGTATAAATGTTTTAGATCCCTCAAGGATGACTCATATTCAATTTGATTATTTGCTGACTTTTCCTATAAATACACCAGCAGGTTACTTTGTGAGTATCTCAACATCTACTACTCAACATATTGATTCAAATTCAAATGGCTGATGATGGATTGTATATTTAATTATGTTTAAAACAATAAAACTAATGACATTCCCATCAACCTTGAATGTGCTTTGTGTTACTGCTAATTAACCAAAATGTGCATGCTAAAATACTAAACAAAGATGCTGGTAAACATTATACAAAAACATCAGCCATTAGCACTGTCAGCATGTTAGCTCAAAACATTGCTGTGCCTGGTTACAGTTTCAAAGAGTCTTTACTCGCTCTTTGCTTTGTTTGAGTCATTTGATCGTTTCAATAAATTTTAAAAAATCAAATAAAAAATAATGGACATTTAAGGTTCTCCACCATAATTACATTTCTGGCAGCAGATCATAAGACAACATGTGTTGAAAGTACTCTATAACAAAACAGCTACTTGACTTAAGGTATACATTATTTATTTTTATTTTAATGTAGACTCATGGCCTCAGTATTTCTAAAATCTTGGTCCCTGGACAACAAAAATGCTAAAAGCTTAAGGCAGAGGTGGCACCAAAATTACAAGTCACAAGCAAGTCCCAAGGGTCTGCACTTAAATCCAATGCTAAGACTGACAGTCCTAAACAAGTCCTCACCAACAAGTCCAGCCAGCCTTCTGCATACTGTAATTTGTTCCTTGTCAACAACCACATAGTTTGGTAGGGCTTTTTCAAACTGGAGCTCATTAATATAACCTTAGTTTGTCATAGTTCTCTCCTGCAACCTAATTGGTTGATCTTCGATTGGAGGTTGGAGTTTAAAATAAGTTGATTCAGAAAATAAAAGTAAGAAAAATTGATTCATGGGACATTTGATTAACATACTTTTTATTTTGATGCTTGGGGGAAGATATACTAGTATTTTAATTAAAAAAAAAAAAAAAAGCTTAAAGTGATGGTTTACTTAAAAATGAAAATGCAGTCATTATCTACTCCCCTTCATGCTGATGGAAAATCAGGTGAAATTTCTTACTTCACAAAACACTGCTGGAGTTTTTCAGGGAAAAAGCATTGACGTAATCTCCCAAACAATTGAAGTGAATGGTGACTAAGATTCCTAGTGCTATGCTACAGTGAACAGTAAAGCTAAAAACATGGTGCCAGTGATGTTTTTCCAAAACAACTCAGCATGTTAATTTTTGGATTACTTCAGACAGGCAATATGGAAGTATTTTATGGTTTTATTATGTATTTTCTTGACTCTAGTCACCATTCATCACAGTTGTTTGGGACATGACTGCAACACCTTTTTGCCGTGAAACGAGAAGATAATGACTGAATTTTCATTTTTGGGTGAACTATCCTTTTAAGATTAAGGGAAGTCTGAGTCCAAGTTAAGTTGCAGGTCTTTTTGATTTTGTCCAGCTAGTATGGGGTAATCAAAGTTGTCACTGGTATCTTACTCAAGTCAAGGTCATATGACTTAAATTCACACCTCTGATGGAGGGTCAATGCAGTCAAGCAGTTGAGAGACTGGAGAATGTACCTGCGTACACCACAAAGCCAACAGCATGGTCCGTATTTCTCACTGTGCAGCCTCGCAGCAGCAGACTCTCGATGCCAGCCCCCACCTTCTCCTTATCAGGATTCTCTCTGCAGCAACAAAAAGGGAGAAACCTTCTTTTGTACTGTCAGATCTTGTTAGATATTCAT
>JAQFJA010000026.1:10338590-10349048 GCA_029874485.1 Naso brachycentron | reverse complement strand
GATATTTTTTTGTTTCAGGTGGACTTTAAATTGCTGGGGGGCAGAAATTTAAAGATGTGGGGCCAGATTAATTCAAATGACCTGTAAGTGCTGCAAAACCAAAAATAGAGTGGAGGCTAAGAGAATGAGAATACATTTTATCTTGTAAAATACACAGGGTGCATGTCTTGTATCATGTGTGCGTATCTGTGTGTTTCCATGACTCACATTCATGGAGGAGTTGATCTCGGCAACAGCTTCATCCTCGGTGGGAAACTGATAAATCTGAACACCGTTACTGACCAGCTCACTCATTATCTTAATCTTTAACTTGTCCAGTTCACTCCTGGATACCGTATCTGCCTTTGCAATAACAGGGATTATGTTCACCTGCATAGAAAAATGGTAAAATGTCAGTGACAGAGTGAGGAAGGAGTAAAATGAACTCTGCCAGACTCTGTGCTCACCTTGCTGTCCAGTTTTTTCATTGTGACGAGATCGAGGGACTTCAGGGAGTGTCCGGTGGGAGCGATGAAATACAGGCAGATGTGGATTCTTGTATCATGGCAGTTAAACAAGGAGCGTTTTATTTTGAGCTCCTCTTCGAGATACTTTTCAAACTGGGCATCGATATACTCGAGAATGGGCTTGTAGCTGCACAGAAAGACAGCACAGACATTAAAGATGAGCATCATTACTTTATCCTTACATGCATGAAGAGGAATGCATCACTCTCAACGTTGTTTAAGAAACATGTTTGTATCCTAGATACAAACTCTGCAACTACAGCCTTGCAGCCAAAGAATGACCGTTTTTATCCTCCCTGCTGTTGGAGCACTCATATGTCTATTGAATTTGCATTAGTTCTACCAGTCATTCCCATAATCCCTTTCTTCCCTCCCGGTTCAGATGCCAGGAACAGATCAGATCTCTGTCTCTGTTCTCAGAGCTAGCAAATTTCTGTTGCTAGCTCTGTGATTTTTTAGAGATCATTATCAAAACAGCACTGAGTTCTCCGTAACATTTAAAGACAGTTTCTTCAATTTATGATCCGTCTTTAGCGCTCCTTCCAATTAAAGTAAAGGTGCATTTTGACCAAAAGTACCAGAAACCTTGTAGTTTCAAGAACTTCTCAATGAACTAAAAGGTTTCTGTGGCTCATTGTTGTCGGCGTTTTCACCCCAGCCTAAAGTCCTATAATTATTATGCAAATCGGGTTGATGATTTACGGAATAGCAATAAAAGTAATGTGTCGTACGCTCTCTTCTGTGACTCCAACCCAAAGCACAACGAGACTAAAAACAGTCTCAGAGCACGATGACATAACAGTGAGCTTGCAGCTACAGATTTTTAAATGTGTCAGGTGAAATAAAATGCTGTGAGTACTCAACCAATCAGAAATGTTCAGCATTACAGGCCCCGCCTGAAAGTACTACCAATGAGCAGGTACTTTTCTGGGGGCAGATCAGTTACCCCAGAACTAAATTTAGACCCTGGTTCCTGTTATCGAAACGCACAGAGTTCCTCAAAAGGTTCCTAGTTCTTCAGGAACGTTCCTGCAGTCAAAATGAACCTTTAATGCCACTCATCTGCAAGAATCTGCACCTGTTCTCTTTGTTGATCTGGTCTCCAAACCCTACAGTGTGCACCACGGTCAGCTTGAGGTTGACATTGCTCTCCTGCAGCTCGTACGTTTGCGGACGTAGCATGACCTCGTTCTCGTAGTGGCTGGCTTCCTCATTCTCAAAGGTTGTATTAAAGAGAGTGTTCATTAGCGTGGACTTGCCTATACCCGTCTCACCTTTAAAAACAGAGAGAAAAGAACACATTGAACAGTGATGACGAAAAGACTACTTTTATGTCTATACTAAAAAGTCCACATTTATGCATGCTGTATTATTAGCACTAATTTCTGGGTCATTAACTCCTCCTGGGTTCAGACGTACCTACACAGAGGATGTTGAAGCAAAATCCCTGTGCAACTGATTTGCTGACTAACTGATCTGGAAGACTGTCAAACCCCACATGGCCTCCGAGCTCAAGGTGTCGCTTTTCTTCATTCTGAGGTATTTTTAAACAGGCAGAACACAAATATTTCAGGACGACTTGGATTTCAGCAGTATTTTGCCATATTTGTTACATATCACTAAATATTGCAAAGAAACGCATCCCATCCATCCCATGGTTGGATCCCGTCCACACATTCAGCTCTCAAGCTTAACAGCATTCTTTGCTAATGAGGTCACCTCTCTCTTCCACTTATCACATGCAATGGTGCGACCTATAAAAAGGTTCTGTCTGTTCATCCCCAAACAAACTCCTCCAGCGACGACACGCAAATGTAGCAAAAAGACCAAAAGCTTAGAGTTTCATTTGAGCTGTGCCGGACTGATGTCATACTTTTGACATTATGTGTCTCGTGACCGTAAGAAGCTTTCAAGGCTTAGCTCAACAGCAATGTGTTAATAACTTCAATGCTGCAAACAGTGATAAGTTGTGATGGTAAGAATGTTTTTGGACTGGACTAAACAGATATTTAAATTATCCATCAGTCTGTCGATTATTTGTTCAGTTACTGTAAGATTCATTTACTCAATCAAAAGACAGAGTGCAGTTACAATTTTGCTTCTTTTTCTCCACTAACTGAACAAAACCAAGATACATAATTTACAAATGTGGTCAGAACAAAAGTATCAAATTGTGTTCATTATGAAATGTTATTGGTTATCCAATTAGTTTGCATTTGATAGTCATTTCATTTTACTCATGTTTGGACCAGGCCTGGGCGACACAGCTAAAAAACGTCTCAGTGAAGTTTCATATCGGTCAATATCAATAATTATTGATCGTGTAGGTTGTGCCTGGCGACTTGTTGTACATTCTAAGCGGTGGAAGCGGCTAAGGTGATAAAATGAGTGAATATCACAAAATTTTTGACCAAATACCTCGATACTGTGACAATATTTTAAGGATGACTATTGGTGATTTCGCAAAATATTAACCTAGTGCCTTTTTTTTTGGTTGTTGTTAAATAGTCATCAGTAATGAGGACAAGCGGGTAAAGGTTAAACAAAAGAACAGCGTGAGCTGTCTGGTAATTTCAGAAAATCACATCATCTTATTGTGACGAAGCCTTTTCAACCAGGAAAAAACAGCACTTAAGCCACATCACGATTTTACGGTGTCCCAAAATCTGTCATGATATCTTGTTCCATATCACGATAAGATACAATAGTGATATATTGCCCAGCCCCGTGAGCATAATGCATGCATATTATACAGAATAAATTTTGGCCTGGGTGAATAAGCTCATGGTGCTTCAGTCCTCCAATACAAGATTCACTCTGTGTTACTGGCATCTTGCAAAAGGCTCAACATGAGGACCAGGATGTGTTCAATCCAACAATCATCCGTTTCTGCCCCTCTCTTTTCTCACACACTCACACACACACACACACACAAAGAGCTCTTTATTTAGATGTTATTTCACAGGGTGGGAGGATATCCAAGCTTCTGGCTGCCCTGGTACCCATAACCCCCCTTCACAGTGACACACACACACACACACAAACTACCTTAACTTATCAAAGTCTTCCTTCAGTGCAACATGCAAACAGGAGACTAAGTACCAGCCATGCTCTGTGAGCTGTAGTGGCCTTTTAAATAACACTTCGCAGGGAATTACACGTTTGGCTGTTTCGCTGACCAGTCTAATGGAGCAAGCTACCACTTAACGAGGATGCTGCTTATGTTTATCCTCTTAACCCAGTGTCTTACTGCCTGCTGCCCTGCGTTTCATTCAAATGGCTGCATGGTCCTCCTGTTCTGTCATTTCAGCACGCGTGTATACAACCTGTCAGAGGAGTAAACATGGTAAACAGCAACGAAAGTGTGGATGCACACGCCTCGCGTTGTTTCACGCCGGACTGGGTGGATGCAGAAGTGCGCATTTTCTGCACGTCTCCACGGGACGATCGCGCATCATTACATGTAAACAACCGCACCTTAAAAAAACAAAACACCTTTATCCCGATTCGCTCAACATAACAAGCCTCGCATCCTGCTGCGTTCTCGACACATCCCATCGGCATCACCTTGTTCTCACACACAAATGAATGCTATGCGCTCGTGCTGTAATTCGCATCTCTGCTCCGAGGACATCAAATCATTCGTCACCGCAGGCCCGCAGACATCCGATCATTGTACTTACTGCGAAAACATCTACCTCACTGGCCGCCATCGTCACAAGTGGCTGTGTGGAGGAATTATGAGCCCGTCTGCTGGACGCTCGGGATAAAAAAAAATCACACTCCTTTTGTTGGAGGCAACACCCCCTTGATGCTGGAGGGCGACATTACAACAGCTCTGAGAACCAACCTCAGCCGCACTCAGAGGGAGTTTACTCTTTCATTCAGGAATTAAGGAAAATGTATTATTTAGCCCAAGATTTGTGGCTGGATATGGCTGCTGGATTTCATTATTATCATCATCATCATCAACAAACACAACAACAACAGCAATAATAAATAGGATATATTTTGTTATGAATGCAGGACTGTATTGTAACATTAAGATTTTGCACATTTTTCTTGAGCAAAGATCTCAGCATGGGCCATTTTTGCACCATTGCAGGATGGACAAGCTACAAAATCACAAAATAGCCCAAACTGAATTTTTGTTGGCTCGTTTAAGATTTGGATGGTGTGCTTTCAGTTCATATAAACATATTTCTGTGGTGTACTTATGGCGGTCTATATAAAATGATGACAGGCCTCATTGGATTCATCAGTTGTCATATTTAATCAAAAGTTTTTGTACGCCTCGGAAAAGCTTTTGCAAAAAAAAAAAAAAAACTAAAATAGGCTAAAATGAAATAAAATTTTACATTCAAAAAGATAAACATGCGCTCGTAGGGCTTTTAGAAATTCATGCTGATGCATTAGGCTACACTATGAGATAATTGATTGAACAGAATAGAGGGGCAGAAACAAATAAGTTTAGGGGCTTACTTCTTCCTGTGCTACTCCTTTTTGCACATGTAGGCCTAAAGTAGAAAAAATGGATGCTCATTTTTTTTAATGATTTATTCGTTTGTTTTGTTTTGTTATTTACTTTTTTTGTACTATTGTTTTTGTTGCATTTTATAAATTCGAAAAACAAAGCCTTCAATCAATCAAAGAAGACGTATGGCTCTATGGGCCTAAAGCAGGCTTAATATTATTATATTTCTCTGATATTTTGCAATATTTATGTTGAATATTTACAAACAAATACACAGAATTCGTCCTCAGCATGGTTCAGTTGCTTAGATACTGATCCAGTGATCACGAGACACACCGATCAGGCTGCACCGTTCACAAACAGACTTTAACGGGCAGAGTCAGTGAAACGGCTCATTTCATTTGGAGAGGCGCCGGAAGCAGCAGGTTGGTGGAGGGCAGCACGGAGAGGAGCAGAGAGGACGAAGAAGAGATTATCCTCCGGTCTTTATTTGAACCATCCGCTCCCCTCAGAAAACACGGACCCTGCCGGGACAGCATGGCTTTGACCCAAGAATCAGTTTTGTCTTTTTTGCTGGAGCACGGGGGCAAAGTGAAGAACTCGGAGCTGCTGAACAATTTCAGAAGTCAGATCAGCGGCAGCGATCCCGCGGAAAAGCAGCACAATAGGGACCTTTTCAAGAAGTTGGTGAACAGCGTCGCTGTGGTGAAGCAGCTCGACGACGTGAAGTTTGTGGTCGTCAAGAAAAGGTACCAGGACTTTGTGAAAGAGGTGGCGCGCGATGCTCCGCACAAAACGCAGATGGATGACAGCTTCTCCAGCCCAAATACGAGCTTTACGTACGCGTCCCCTCACCGAGCCGAGGCGGCCCGGATGATTTCCTCAGACATTGAGAACAATAATGTGTGCTGTCCCGCATCCAAAAATGATAAGAGTTATGGTGATGCCAAAGGTTCATCCGCGGGGAGTATGCACGAGAGGAGGCCGTTAAGTAGTGCGGACGCGACCACTGTGAAAGTCCTGAATATCTCCGGAGATCAGACGAGCAGAGCGAGGAAATCTGGAGCTGTGTTCGCCGTCATAGCGGTCAAATCCCCACCGAGGCACTCTGCACCAGCCACACAAGGTGGCTTATATTCCCAAGTGCATCACAATGAAACTCCAGACAAAGCTTCCTCACCACCACTGCCTGCTCTGAACTCTCCAGCTTGCAAGAAGAGTGACTCCAAATGTTGGAAAAACAGACAGGCAGAGGATATGAAACCCCCAGGCTTTCCCCAGGTGAGGCCCCAAAACAAGCCTACAAGACAGGATGATGCGAAGTCTGTGTCCGAGTCTGTGCCCCTGGAGCCCTTAGCTCATGAGTGGCTGGTGAAGTGTGCTGCAGGACTGTGGGGACAGATCTATGGTTTGCTGCTGCAGGACACGCGCTTGGCCCAGAAGAAAGACTTCATGTCAGGTTTCACAGCCCTGCACTGGGCCGCCAAGGACGGCAACAGCGACATGATACACAAGCTCGTGGATGTCTCCGGGAAAAGAGGCACTTGTGTAAACGTCAACAGCAAGGCACACGGAGGATACACGCCTTTACACATCGCAGCTATACACGGACACACTGAAGTGATGGTTCAGCTTGTTCAAAGATATGGAGCCAATGTAAATGAAAGAGATAACGATGGCAAGAAGGCCTTTCACTACCTGGGCGAAGGTGTGCCTGCTGAGGTCAGAGCACTGCTGGGAGGTGTGCAGCACAGCAAGCACAGGGAGAAAGAAGATGAAGAGTGCAGAGAGCACCCGAAAGGCTTCAACACAATAAGTAAACTGTTCCAGCCCCACATAGGGAAGAAACAAAGGACAGTGACTAAGTCTGTACACGACTGGTGAGAATGACATGGACGGCAGAAACAGCTTTGAGATGGACAAGATAAAAATCATAAGTCGGGCCCGACTGATATGGGATTTTTGGGAGGGTGATACTGATGCTGATCCCTGTATTTTGGCCAATATTATATGTAGGCAGGATATCTTCCATTTCAAACATCAATGAACTGAACAATAAAGACTTCACTTGTTAGTTATTAAATATCAGACTCTGCTGGACAAACTACTGTTTAAAGTCACTAGTCCAAGCATTTTCTTTGCCTTAAAAACAGTTTTCATACTGACACATATCAGGAGAGAGCGTACATACTGATACTGATATATCTGCAACAGGCCAATGTCAGCAAACATGTATCAGTCGGGCCCTGGTCATGAGAGATGAGGCTGTTTTAATTTGCATATTATGTAAATAACTTCACCTCTGCTGATTCTCTTGTAGATTATTTAGTCTGTAACTGTATTACAGATGTTCATGAGTGCCTATTGGCTATGGCTCTGTTATACAATGTACTGTTAATGAATGGTAGGCCTGTTTATATTTAATCTAGGGCTGTCAATTAAAATATTTAATCATGAATAATGACATGACATTAATCCCCTTTTTTAGTTCTAAATGTACCTTGAAGGGATATTTTTCAAGTTTTTAATACTCTTATCAACATGAGAGTGGACAAATATGCTTGCTTTATGCAAATGTATCTTTATTATTATTGGAGCAATCCAAAACAACAAATATTGTGACATATTTTGATCGAGCACTCAGTGCTCTGCTGTGTTTAGACTGTTGTGATCAGGGCTCGACTGCTCATGCCTGTTGTTGTTGCTATGAGCAAGAAATTTGTAATTTTTTAACCCATCTAATTTATCTTCGGAATAACACAATCCGTAAAAATCATACGTTACATTACCCAGAGTGTAATAAACCTTTACCTCCTGGTTTGTGATTCAAAGTCCGGGAAAATATGAAGCAAACCCCATCAACACCGGTCAACAACATGTCACTGTGTTGTTGATTAGGATGCTTTTTGCTTTTGTCCACAGCAGATAATCTGATCATCAAGATTACATAGTGAAGTTCTTTAAATCGAAACATGCAGAGATAACACTGGATATTGATGGAGATGCCTCTGCTGCAGTCACAGCTAATGGCGGACCTGTAAGGGGGCCAGTTATGCAAAGCAGGCGACTGGACAGGTTGGTGGAATGTCTCCGTCCATCTCTTTGTGAACTTGAGCTGTAATGGATGAGAACGGCCTCCTTTTGTTGGATAACATGAGCCTCATTCTCTCGGCATATGTGGTAAAAAGGAGTCATAAGTAGGACATGCCAAGCCATGCCCACAACACCCCACGGTAATCAGTAATTTTAGTGCTGATTAGAAAGGATTTCAGCCAAATACAAGCTTGTGACGTTCTCTGTCAACTGCAAACAGGAAGTCTAAGATTAAATTGAAAGGTGGGGGTAATATTTAAATAGCAAAGATATGAACCTGAGTGGAAAAAATAGCAGTATGCCCTTTTTGTATGGTACAAAAACACAATTTTTTATCCTTAAATGACCCAGAGAAAAACAACCCCTCGTGATATGAAAAAAGTTGGAGCTCAGACAATGAAGCCGTGAGCAAAACAGTGCCAAAACAATGTCCTTTGTCTTGCTATCTGGAAAAGAAGCTGCTTGCATAACGATCCCGACAAAGGACAGCTGCACTCAGAGCAGCTATTCAACTTAATAGACTGCATTATGTATGAAATCCCACCTCGAAAACTTTCCCTTCATGATGGAAAAACAACTGAATGATCATAAGAGGAAATCTACCACAGAACAGCTTCCTATGTCTCTTCTTTTATGGGTCAAACATTTTGCAAACATCAAAGACTGTCCCACAATACTGTGGTTTGGTCCAGGTCTTGTATCATTTCCTGTCAGCACAAAATGGAAAAGTACCTCAGTTTTTTAAACAGCAATGGCCACTTTAAAATATAATATTTAATGCAGATAAGTTTATTTTAGGATTAGTGGGTCATGTGGAAATGAGACACAGATACAAACCAAGTTTAAATCAGCTTATTTGGTTATTTCATTTCTCTTCATAATATAAATAGTTGGATGGAACAAACATCATTTTGCTTTTTAGGGGCCTGTACTTGGGCTAAACATGTTAAAACTGTCCCCTGGATGGTATTCTAGGAAAACCAAACAATCAACAATATGATTTGTCTCCTAAAATTAATCAACAGCCAATCAACTATTAATTAATGGCAAAGTTATCTAACTCTACCTTGACAACCACTGCACAAAGTTGCGAGCATATGGATAAAGTTTAAACTTTATTGGTGAAATATAAGGCAACAAAGTCTTTAAAATAAGCACATAAATTCTTTACCTGTGGGGACATTTACAGATATTTTAAGCACATTAGCTCTGCTTGAGCTAATGAAATTCAACTGAAGCCTGTTGTCTTTAATTTTTTTTTAAAAGGTTGACCAAGGCTGAACAGGACAACTTTTTTTGGTTATTTATTTTAAGTCATCACCTCTAAATAAACCTCATTATAGCCTGTGTATTTTGATGGGTCATGGTTTTGGTCCTTATATTTCTGGTCAGTAGAGGGCGCAGCGTGCCAATTATGCTGCTCTGCAAAGGTTTGTTTTTCATTTTGTTTAGGCTTTTTCAGCCTATTTTGGAAATTCTAACTGATCCGTGTTGGTATAATGAACCAGAACTAAAGTGTTTGTACGATAACGTGCAACGATTGTTTGAGACGTTTTTATCTTATTTCTGCTTTTTAGTGAACAGCAGTTTTAATGTAGCTACACTTTATTTGGTCATTTTAAAATTTCACAGCCGCTTTTCTTATTCCCATTTCCATTAAAGTTCCTGAAATGCTTCTCATGGGCTAACTGATGATTTGTTTGTTTGTTTGTTTGTTTGTTTTAGAATAGTGCATTGTTTGAACCAAGTGGACATGAAGCCATCTCTCTGTTTCCGATGAGTCATTGGGATACATGGCTGAAACTGAACAGATCTTCGAGTCTCTTTAATATGAGTGAAGTTGATTGCCAACACCTGCGCGTGTTGATCAGCGGCCGCACGTGCGTGCTCCTGCTGCCTTCGAGCTCTCAGTGGAGGGTCTCTCTGAGTTTTGACCGGTTTCGTTGTTTATAATGGGAAAACAAATGCCGATGTCAGCTGTCCTTCGTTCTTTTCGCACGGTTATCTTACTGCTGATGGTCACCCGCGGCTGCCCGCTGCTTACATCCTCCATGACCGCCTCCAGTGGGCTGCGCAACCTGGGCGACTTCACGCACCCTTACCACAGCATCTTCTCCCCGCTGCTCAAAGCTCTGTCAGAGCACGGAGGGTCGAGGTGGAACCCGGGCCTGAAGAAGAAGATGAAACCCGAGGACAGGTACGTGAAATATCTGACGGAGGTTTACAGGAAGTCCACCAGAGTGCAGAGGAGTTTGGCCGGGAATAAAATCTACAACACAGTCCGGCTGATCAAGCCACAAGATGAATGCCTTGCACAGAGACATCAAGGTGAGCGAGTGAAACCCACCCAAAACTCATCCGACTGCTCATGTACAATGCACACAA
>JAQFJA010000026.1:10288461-10303229 GCA_029874485.1 Naso brachycentron | reverse complement strand
AGGACAATGTAATACCAGCTACTTTGTTCAAGTGATGTACACACTAATGCATCCAATAATATATATTCTGAAATGGGCCATTCTGTATGAAGAGCATACACTTTTACTTGGAACAGTGTCATTTTTCTCTGTAGCAGTGCTACTTACTTTTCCACCTTAATTTCTTCAGCTGGACTTGGTTTTTATTGGCTCTCTTTAGGATCATGTGACCAAACTCAGCAGTTTGACTTCATTTTAACCCTGACAAAAACCTACTAAGGTTAAAATTCTAACTAACCACTCAAGTTCTTTGTAATCAAAACTCATAATTGGCTAAAGTTTGCTTTTACATCATTTTAATTTGAGGAGCTGCTGCCGTCAGCCAATCAGCATCCAGGGTTTGCATGAACCGCTGTCTGATCATCCCCGTTTAACATGGTCATTTACACAGCCATGAAACCGACACCTTATGTGAAACCTCCCACCAAAGAGGTTGAGAGTTCCAGTAAACGTCACCAGTCTTTTTTCTCAACAGTAAATAAATCAGCTGTCAGAATGGAAAAGCGCATTTATTTAATGAACAAGTGCTCGAGGTGATCAAGGGAGGTGTGTTACAATGAGCTTACCGGTTCCACTGTTCAGGATCATCAGGTTAATATCATGGCAAACAGCAAACAGTTGTTTTGAGAAGTACCACACAAAGACAGACAGTTCCACCTTTAATCAATGGAGGAAAAGATCAACTGGAGTCACACTACAGAGGAGAGGAAATAATACAAAGGGTGGGTATAGAAAAACTATTATTTGGAGACAAATACACCACATTTCTTTACAATGGATTATATGTACATGTTCAAAAACCTTTAGGCAAAACAAATTGTATTTTTTTTAGAGAAAGCATAAACCAGTGAAACATGATCTGCCCTTGATAATTCTCAAAAGTTAATGTCTGCATATGTTTTATACAAAATAGATTTTCAAACAATATTTGGGTAGTGCAAATCTTTTTAGATTCAAGCTGGTTGATTACTTTCACAAACAGTTTTGTGTGTGAAAAAGGCTGACTCCTATCCTATTCACAGTATTACACAATTTGACCAAAGCCATCATGTTAGAGTAAAAAAATGTGTTTTTTAAAAAAAAGAAAAAACAGCTGTACATTTGTCTACTAGGAGCTACATAGTTTACACTGACGTATGGCGAATTTGTCTGTATATACTTTGGTCACCTTGTAGTCAAACATCAAATATGCTTTTTCTGTGTGAAGTCTTGGTAGAGCGAAAACTAAAGAGTCAAATCTGTTTCCTGAAAAATCTGGCCTGCAGAGATAAAAGTTAAATGTGAATCTCCTGTATGAAAATAGCTTATACTGGGAAAGAAAAATAAGAAGCAACCACATCTTGTCATGTGATGGGGATAGATTATCTGTCATTTCTATTGCATATACAGTTGTCCTCCTCAAAAATGTACAAAGAAGTAAGCATGGATACATTTTTGAGTAAGAAGAGGCAAGTGTGCGAGTTTATATACCTGTTTAAAATAAACAGCAGCAGCAGCAGTAGTAGAGATTTGGATACACTGAATGTGAAAGTAACCCATGAGTAACCTCTATGCAGTTAATAAAAGATGGTTTTCGACTATTCTGAATAAACTCTGGAAAGAAAAAAAATAAGTATGTTTTGTATTTCCTAAGCGCGGGTATGAAAGACAACCGTGGCAGCACATTCCTGAACATTTAATCTGTGTTGTGAACGTGAAAACTCAAACCTGACCAAAAAAAAAAAAAAAAATACACAACAAACCACAAAAGCAGACACATTTTGAGGATCCAACTATATGCTTTTGGTTCTTAATGTCAGGACATAACAGACTGAACACGGACAACTACATACTGTGTGAACAGACATCAAATTTCAACAACCTGAGCATGGCAGCGGCTCAACATTAATCATGAGTGCTTTTCTGTTTCTTGTTGGGATAGCTTCGCAACAGAACAACAGCAGAATAAACTTTCCATATTTACTATATCTACTGCTGTAACACAACAAATTTCCCCTTTGGAGGATTAATAAAGTGATATTCTATTCTATTTAAATGCACCAGTGAGCACTTTGTAGTCACATATTTGACATATTTATCCAATTTGTTTACATTGGCAGGGCGTCACCTTTAATCTGTCAAGGGTGTTTCTTTTAAAGTAAATCAGTTCCTCTTTAGTTAGACTTCACATCAAACTTAGATTATTTTCTGCTGATAAACTGACAAAAATGTTGCACTTGCTAACACAACACACAAAGAAAATCAAACTAACAGACTACGTTATTCTATGTGATTACACATCTGTGAGTGCTTTCTGTTACAGTTCAGCCATCATCAGCCTCATTAATAATGACCTCAATCCCGTTGACTGGGGCTCAGATAATTCAGGACTTTTTATCTTCTCGTGGACACATTTATAAGCTTCAATACTTGGACTTGCCTCCTTTTCTCATTCCAACACTGACCAACTTTCAGCATCACTGAAAACAGACAAAACAGGAAGTTTGGCACTGAAACAGTTCCCAGAGAATAAAGGATCCATTTTGCCTGCCTCCCCGGTCACTTAGACTGTGACGTGACTCTACGAGGTGACTGATGCGAAGTGCCTTCCAACGTTGGGGGCTTTACTAGTTAACAAACATGCCAATGTACTAAAGAGACAAAGACATTAAGACAAGGTGCCTACAGGGTGTTAAAGGAGCAGAGGGGGTTAGACAGGAGGGGGTCAGACGCTGTGGGAGGTTTATAGGGTGATGAATCTGCCAACGACTGATCCACATGGCTGTATACACAAGCTGACTATCATACAAACTGGTCATTCTCAAAGGAATAGTTTGACATTTGGTGTAATGCACTTGCTGACTGCCTTATCGTGTTACGAGAGGAAAACTGACACCTCTCTCATGTCTGTGTGGTAAATATGAAAGTACAGCAAGGAGCCAGTTCACTCAGCTTTGCATACAAACTGAAACTGGAGGAAAAAGCAAGCCTGGCTCTGTCTAAAGGTGGCATCAGAGACCACAACAACGCCTCAACATGTTGACGTCCAACCCACAACTATGCACTACTGTACATGGGACCACACCCATCTTAGAACTTCCTCTTTATTTTGATCTTAACCACACCTGAGTTTTTTCTGACCGCCTCTGGCACCGATGTGACGCTAATGTGTTGACAAAATCTGTCCACAGACAAACAACGGATCATTTATCTCTTGCCAATAATGACACACTCTACACTGACAACTATGTTCAGTGTTGTACATTCCTCAAATTACATGAGGGAAAATTTCAGCAAAACACAAATGATATATGTATATGTATAGCCAGCTATGGTGGTCTCGGAGTGTGACCCCAAGTTTTTTTTTCTTTTGGCTGCATTTAGTGGCTTCTGTCACATTTTATTGCCACTATTCCATCATTTTTACGGATCTGAATTAGTGCCTATTTTAGTAGTTTTAACAGAGTTTGCCTACCTGATTGTAAATGTGTAGTGTATTATTGAAAGGAACTAGGCCTCTGGTGTGTTTTGTATAACGTGGAAAAACATGCATACTTATATATATATATATATATATATTTAGATTCGGAAATAATCAAACTGGTCGGACTTGACTAAGGAGCAGGTTGTAGGACGTCAGCTGGCACTTGTGGAAAGTTCCGTACACAGAGGTGCAGTGGCCAGATGGTCTCTGGTTTTAATAATGGCTTAAAGTTGACAGGCATGATTGAAACTCAGATACGGACTTACGATGAATGTGGCCAGGGGCGTGAAGTGCGTGTGTGTGCAAAGCCTCCTTTTCTCCACCTATCCTACTTCAAACTCTATACACATCAACACACCAGTGCACTTTCTGTCCTGCAAGTTGTGAAGCTATCACGTTGACAAAATCTGTGCACAGGCATCCGATAAACATCTGGCGAAGATCTCAAACTCCCTCTGTGGTAGTTTCTGCTACAACAGATGTCTCTAGGAGCACAATTCGTCATGTTGACACACACACAGACTCATAAGTTGAAACAATACCAGCCAAAAGTCCAGCACCAGAACCTTTAAAGCTGTTTTATTTAACCTTTTGACGAAGCCAGGCCAGCTGTTTCCCTGTTTTCCAGTCTTCGTGCTAAGCTAAAGCTAACTGCTATAGATGCATACATTTATTTACCACACAGAGTATCAATCACCTCCTATATCTCAAGGCAAGAAAGCAATTAGGCTAAGTGCATTTTCAGAACTTTTAAACTATTCCTTTAGGAAATACAGCAAAGCAACAAGCGTAAGCTTTCATTAATAATGTGTACAAATCAGATGCTTATTGAGAGCGTGGATATACTGATAAAGAAGGATCATCAGTGGCAGAATCATGACTGCATGCGTGTCAGTTTTACATAATAAGACTGTAAAAAGAGCAAATAATTGAAGGACGGTTATTTCCCAACCAGTCTGAGCCATGTTAGAACCACAGAAATTAGTTTTCCAGATGAATTAAAAATGTCACGATCTTGCAAACACAATAAACTATGCCCTCTCTTCTATGATTGGTAGACGCAGGTATCTATCACATTCCATTATTCCACTACTGGGGCAGGAGTAGGGGCTAAAATCAACATCAAAGCAGGCTATTTCCTACAGAAAAGTTCTCTACCTTCCACCTAAAGTCATATACTGAAGACTGGGACAGCAACAGTCTTTCTTCACAGTCTTTTAAAGCCTTTAGCAGGGTACAAAATGCTCAAATCGCACTTAAGGAGTTGAGCGGCATGAGATCGCTTGAAAGGAAGCAGGCTTGAATATTTCTTTCATTATGATAAGGATCATTTCTACACACAGGGGCTGGACCGAGCTGCCACTTCAAGAGATAAACACAGCCATTGAAAAAAAGGAAAACTTTCAACTGCATGTAACATATAAAGTACAATCAACGTACGATGAAGGTAGACCATATTGGATTAAAGAGAAGCACGCTTTGAACAGGTAGAAAGAAATGGTTAAGATGATATATGAAGCAAAAAAGGCACATATTTTTCCCTTTTATAATAGACTTGCGTAAACCTGGAAGAGGTCGGCTTGTGGGAGAAATCATCCTTACAATGGTGCACGTCGATCAACAATCCAACAGAATTGTTTCAGTGTCCAAAGTATCAATCAAAGCAATGAAATATGCTTTTTTTACATGACTGGAAAACAGGTTTTTTCCCCCCCGTGTGATTAATAAACATTTCATCACGACCTCCTAAAAAAATTAAAACAGGAACATACAGTCAAAAAGCCTACTTAAGAGCATGTCATTAATTAAGTTTTGTTACCTTCCCAGGTAACAACGACCTCGAAAAATTGTATAAACTGTTACAATTTGAAAACGTAGAAAATACTATCAGAACTTGTGTACATACGTAGATATTTGTCTATTTTCAATATTGTTCTGTATTTGAAGGTGAGCAACCTGAGACGACATGGATGTTAAGCCTATTTCCTCTTGGCGATTTATCTTTTACTTACAAACATTTTCTACTTGTTATACACTACATCTTAGTCTGCTCGACGAAACCTATGTGCTCGCTGTCTGCTCTCTACCCAAATATCTCCAGACTCTCCGCTCTCTCCCTCCAGACCCGTAACCCACTACACAAAGTTGCATACTCGCTCAGAAAAACATCAATCACTCCTCGCTGCCAATCCTCAGTCATTTTTATCGTCGCTCTTCAGGGGGTGAGGGGGGTGGGGGTGGGGTTGGGCGTAGGGGCTTGTGAGGTGATGTGGTGGGATTTTTAAGGCATTGTGTCTGTTACGGGGTGGGGGTGGGTGAGTGGGTGGGGAACAGTCATCTCTGGTGGAAGAGGAGAGGTTTGACGCTCCCGGCCTTGAATTTTGGTAACTGGTTGCTGATGATCTCAGCCAGCATCTCGGGGAACTCCACACTCAAGGATTTATTCACAAAGGTGTAGAAGCAGAAGCTGAGCAGTCCACCGACCATCTGCACACACAAAAGTGCAAGTGTTAGAGGACACAGAAAACTACACACACGCAGTGTGAGATGGTGTAAGTTAAAAATCTGTCTAGACATTGTAAAGGCTCTTAGTGGCATATGATATATCTGATGTGTTTGTATGACGGCTCGCTTATTTTGACTTCAAGCATCATTTCAACCTTCAAGAACAAAGATTGTCATTTTTACCACAGTTACGTGTAGTGCAGCATTCCTCACTTCAGTAAAAACATGTTTTTTAATTATTACTAAGATAATGTTCAAAGGAAGAATAAATGTATCATATGTTCAGATATAATAAAAAACCTTTTTCTATCTCTAGTTATACCAAAATGATGTTCTAGTGCTTAAAATCTCATTTATAACAACCTAATAAAATACTGCTAATCAAGGTAACTTTCCATTATTGGAAAAAACATTTACTTGAATCAGATAAATGCTTTAAAAGAATTAATGAGCCCAGTCAAAGTCTGTAAATCACTGCTTAAGGGTTAAAAAAGCTGCAGATTCAGGTGGTCAATAGCCGCTGATAACATGTAATGCTGATGTCGGGAGATCTTTGTACCTCATGCATGGAGTCGAGCAGTTTGGTGAGCTGATAGAAGCGCTGCCAGTTCTGGCTGGAGTTCTCCTCGCGCTTCACAATGGCTTTCCCCAGCTCCTTAATGTACGACATACGAATATCGTCGAACACTGCCTGGCTCTTCAGGCCGTCCTTTGGCACTGCGAGAGAGGGGAACACTAAAGGTCAACATCTGGGAAGGAGATAAGGATAATGGACTGTTCCCACGAGGAGGAGTTAGTGCCAGCACCTCACACTTCACATACAAAACATTCCGCTTTAAATTGCAGCGTGGGAGGGTTCGTCTCTTACAGTTTCTTTACACGTTTTATTTCAATTTCTAACAGCCACCTATTAATACAAAGCAGGTCATTTTCAGGATGCGCACTTAAAAAAGATTCAGCACACATATACACACCTGCCACAACAAAACCAGCACACTAAGAGAAGGGCTATATAGACTGAAAGCTGTGTTAAAGCTACTGGCACTCAGGTCTGTATAGTTATCCTTGTTTACACCCTTGATTCTCTTGCTATAGATTACATTTAGGTAAACCTGCAGTTAACAGTAAATGTCCTGGCTGGTGACATTGAGTGTGTTTATTTTACTGGGTGAAACCAGGAGAGCTGCTTGTCAGTTAATGAGTTGTAAAAGTGCTGTGATGTGATGTTTTGTCCTGCACATACATTCACATTACCTTTCAGCATCAGTGGACAGAATTGGATTGAATTAATGGCTTTTGGAGTAATTAACGTTAACACGGCACCACGTTTGACATACGATAGTGGAGGAAGGTGTGAGGTGGTTCTGCTGCTTTCAGGTTTTTAAAAAAAAAAAAAAAAGTCTAACCTGTGCTGAGCAGCAGCAGGACCTTCATACACAAATACTCGTCGTGGGAAACCTGCAGCCGCACAAACTCGCTGGAGATCTTCAGCATCTGCTCACACTGGTCGGCCATGTAGGGCAGCTTCATCCGCTCCCTGGTGCAATTAAGACAGAAACAATAAAACACAACATTCATGTTTCATCTAAAAAAATATTTCATCGCTTGAACGATGGTCTAAGAACAATATTTTTCTGTTCACAGTGCAAAGGATCTCTCTCTCTATGCGACTTCTATAATCTTTGTTTCTCTTGTGGCTAAAATACAAAAAATGTGAAGTGCAATCAAAAGTTTGAACAACAGCCCTTGAACCATCAAACTACGCACAATGTCATTTTAGACATCCGCTTTGTTTGTTAGGCAGCTTTTGTGGTCTCAGTCAGGGAGATGAAGCAGCTCGCTGTAGTATCTCTGCAGATTTAATGTTCAAGGTTTAGCTGCTAACAATTTGTGGATCCTAGTTTAAATAATTCTTTTAAAAATGAGATTCAGTCTATTAGTTAGTTGGAGTAGAAGGTTAAGAAGATGAGAAAGTGTCGTCTCAGCAGTGAACACTGTGTGTCAATGTGGGAAACTCATTCATTAAAATGTGTGTCACAAAACACCACCTTCTTGGCCATTATTCAATAAATAATCTTAAAAACGAAAGTCAGTTTGCTGAAAGATTTTTTCAAGGCTGCCATACAAGGACTGCAGCTAATTTTGTTTGAATGTTGAATGACAAATAGAGAGCATAACATTATCAGATTTTAATTATGATCTTATTAACTTTAAGCTTGTGATTATAAAAAAAAGCAAAAGCAAAAGGCCTATTACAGCCCTAAGCATGGTAGCTAAGCTGACTGCTCACTACACTCAAAGCGCTGTTTACAAACGGAGTCATCGAGGCTGTGAGAGGGATGAAACGCTGATTGCCAAAGACAGCTGACAGACGCTGTTTGATTCTCAGGAGATGCCACACACAGCAAGAGGAGAGAGCTACACTGAAGCACATAAACAAACAGATGCATGCACTGGCTGACTGATGAGAAAAAAAAAAAAAAGACAGACTGGAAAATATCACTTCAATGATGAACTCACATAAGGTGCTAATTACGACTCAACACATTGGTGTAGTGCTCCTTTTGTCACCGTTTTAAATAGATGCTAGACTTCTATATTAGACTGAGAACGGACTAATACGTACTCATTAATGACGAGATCTGGTGCAAAGCAGAGCATGTTGCCATTGCACTGCTGGTAAGACCTCCAGCCCAGACCAAAAGACATGAGGAAGAGCCAGGAGCACTGCAGCAGGGTCATCTGGTCGTCCAGGTGCAGGTTCCTGAATCCTGATGGAAGGGAAAAGGGGACACCTCAGCTGACTATCAAACCGTCCCAGTGTGCGAGAGGATGTTTCGTGAAAGTGATAACGAAAGGTAACCAAATAAAAATCTAGTAAATAATATAAATGTGTAAATGTAATTGTGAGCAGTTGGTACTTTTTCCTTCAACTTCTTCTCCAGGTGAGCACCATAATCAGATTTGACTCATTTCACCAATGTGCTTCGAAATGAACTTCACCCCAGATGGAGCAGATCCAGACGCAGTGCCAGTGTGTTTGTTTACATAAATACAGTTGAGAAGACACCTGTTTTGCACTGCACTAATACATAACAACATCTCCCCCTTTTACATAACACTTGTCAACAATAATGCTTCCAATGTGTTGTGCACATACTGGCTGCATTTTGAAGTCTGAAATGAATAACAACAGAGATGAAGACATCATTATCCTGCCCTCATGCAGGTTTGACTTCCTTCTATTTGTGAGACACCATACGCACTACATATGCATGCATATTAAGAGAAAGACATTACAGAGAAAGAGAAGACCAATGAAAAATTGCGCATGTCAGAAATGTTACAACAATAACCAAAGTTTTCTCACTAAAAAAGCAAACACAGTCAATACTGACTGCAAAGATTAAGTCTGCACACGTACTGGCAGAGTAGACTACTAACCTGGCAGAGCCTTCGCCCACTTCACAGCAGAGATGACCTGCCGGCCACCGAGCCTGTTGAGGGTGGTCATGAGGCGGGTGGAGGTGTCAGGCAGGGTGCTGTCGTAGCCAGCGTAGATGGTGTCTGGCTCAATGGCTTTCAGCAGGGACAGCATTGTGGGAACGAGTTGAGGCATGCACTTAGGTACGAGGGAGCGGGCCTCGATTGGCGGAGGAGTCGTCACCTCCGGCGGGTTGCTCGGCTGAGCGCCCTTTAAGCGGTTCAACTTTTTGGTTTTGCGTGCTGTAGAGGGGAAAACATGGATGGACATGCAGGGAGGAATTAAGTAAAATAAAAAAGGTGAGGGGGGGAGACAGGAGCAATTAAACTCAGGGTTAAACAGTTTGGCGTTATCAGTGTGGTTTATATGTACCTTCCAGGTTCATGCCTGCCATCAGACACTTTCGGAAGCGGCAGGCTGGGCAGTTCTTCCTCCTGATTTTGTCTATTATGCAGTCGTTCCTCCCAGCACACAGGTAATTATGCTGCCCTGAGGTACAGAGGAGAGGGAAGATTAATCTGTTATTTACCTTCACTGCTGTGATAAACACTCCAGGGAGGAAAAACTAATCAGCTGAATCACTATCTTTTACTTTGTAATTATCATGTCTCAAATTTAAAATCATAATGACTCCAGCATTTGAGCAAACTTATGTATCACAGATAAGTGATGAATGAGCTTATCACAGGCGATGAACAAATCAGTGAGGAAATAATGACGTCCTATGGCTTTGTACCTTCCACTGCTCTCTTGAAGAAGACCTTGCAGCTACCACAGGTGAGAACGCCATAGTGGCAGCCTGAAGCCTCATCGGAGCACACCAGGCAGATTTTATGGGTCCCACTCTTTCCTTGTGCTGAGGTTGCAGCAGTAACCCCTTCCTGTCTGGAGGTAGAGCTGGAAGGGAAACGGTGGACACAGAAAAAGGTCAAGGACATTCAGTCTCTTTTAATAAGGTTCCCAGTGGGGTTTTTGACCTCTAGTAGCGCTACGGAGCAGTTTTTCAGTGAGTGGGTCTCCATTTTGTTTGTCTTGCATGCACTCAGGGATGCACGTGCGGACACATGTTGACACATTTCTATTGAATGCTTGTTTGACTCAAAAAATACAGCAATGTGCAAGCAAAGGCAGAAAAAAGACTGATGTAAACAATGCAGTTGTGAAGTTTTTCTTGTAAAGGACTGGCTTTACGATTGTTAGATCTTAAGGATGCCAACAACTGATTTTGGTGAGTATCACTAAATTTAAACGTCATCTGTGACAAGTGAACTCCACAAGTTACCTTCAACCATAAAAGCATACTGTAAACTTTACCAGCAAAGACCAAACAGTGATCTTAATCTTGACGTATACTGTCTCAGTGTACTTAAAAATTATTTACCATACTAAACCATAGCTATGCTGTAGCTGCACAGGCTTTTTTGTCAAACCCATTAGAAAAATACTGTGTGTATATGTATGCCATGCAAATATTGCATATCCCTTCTCCTGAAAACCTGCACTTCAACTTTATACAAATAAAGGACACAGATACACTATACATAGGCATATGCCCATCAGAGTCAATGTATTCCTTGTCCTTGTTTTTCCTCAACTTTGCCTTCCTTCCCAACATCGTCCATGGAGAAAAGTGGGTCCATTGTGCCCGTTTGGGCCTTTAAACCCTAAATTATCTTAAGATCTGTGGTCACATCCCAAATCCAGTGGTTGTCATAAAACAGCTGCTCTTCCTTTGATTGAACCACAAACATTTCCAGACCCTGTCAGCAGTGGTTAGAGATGCACTTTTTCCAAACTACCACTAGAGGCCGTCAGGCTTTGCATCATCTGTGCGCCAGAGGTCCACACCCCCTTTGTAACCCAGTGGCCACAGCAATAACAACGCCCACAATGAAAGGATATTGAGCTTGAGATGTGCAAACAACTGTGTCTGTCTGTAAATGTGTCCACAGGTCTGACACTGCAATAAAAACAAACAGCTTTATTTTGGTAATAGCTGAACCGTCACCGCACACGAGCACACTTGTATAGATCTGATCCAGGTCAATCGTAGTTATACAACACAAGGGTATGTACTGGTTTGAAAGCAGGTCAGGCCCCAGCAGTCAGTGGGTGTAGCAGGATGAGAAAAACCTGAGAGAAACATCAAAGCATCAAGTCTAGAAGCATTCAGCTGCCAGATTAAAAAAACCGAAACCATCAGGGAAAGACCTCAGAGGAGACTGTCTAGTCATGACAGAGCTGAGAGCTTTCGGAGCACAACTGACAACACACTGTGGTAGAAAAGGCTCTCCATTTCTATCTTAGGATGGAGTTTCTAAGGTTTTACTTCCTGAGTGTCTCTGACTGCATTGTTTCCCACAGCAGAAATTAAAACCCTTGAGTGCTCACTCCCAAATCTTTTGGTTGGTTCGGGTGGGCGATAACACCACAAAGTGGGGTGCTTACTGAACAGCTCCACCCTGGTCGAGCTGTAAGAGGTGAAACCTGGGGCAAACCTAATTGAGAACACACAGCGACAAAGCCGATGAAAATTCAGCCGAACATTTTCGACTGCATCTGACTAAAGCATTGGATTTTACCAAAAGTTTTGAAGAAAAGGTTTTAATTTCATTGTGGTGGATACAGCCAAGATGTATCACATCCCAGTACAAATTACATGAACAATTTATCATTGTTTGTGGTGCACAACTCGAGCAAAAAGAACAGTGCCATTATTATTAGGCTAATATTTATACCTAAAGAATTTTCTTGGAAATTGGATTCATCATTCTAACTTAAACAAAAGCCCAGACTACGTAGGTACTTTCACTGTTACAGAGAGAAACCGCATTAATCACTCATTTTAAAAGTCGAAAAAGGAAGCAAAAAATTCACAACATATGCATCTCAAACAAATTAAATAGGCTACACGTTACGAGAAGCTATGATCACCCCATTTTTGTTGTTGACTTGTCAAAATGAGAATATAGTTCCTCATCAGTCGGCTTTACAACAGTTTTGTAATGATTGCCACAGAATCATGAATAATAGAACATCTGAATTGAGTTACACAAAGGAATCTAAAAATGATAAATGAAGTTGCACCCTCAGTGGACAACTATGAAAAAGAAAAGACAGAAAAAGCTTCAAATGCCTTTTTTTTCCTTTTTGTACCTGATATTACTACCAGCATGTCTCAGTTGAAGCTGTTTGGGTCACAGTAAACACAACAACAACAGTAGCCAGGCTGCAGGGTCATGTGGTAAATACAATTCATATAAAAGCTGTGCTGCTGTGATGATGTAACCAGTAAGCCATCTGTTTCGGACAAAGATTTATGTGGGCTTTCCTTAACGGCTTACAGAGCACACACACAGTAAACGTACACACAGAAACAAAAGCCTTTCACGCCTCAACAGGGTGCACAGAGAAGACTAATGAGGTCAGAGTGATGAAGATGATGATGTCAGAGGCTGTGGAGGGGTAGCCTGTTTGTCCTTCACCGGTACGCTCAGATGGTGTCAGCTGGACAGCTTTACTAGAAGGCTTTAGGCTACTGGGGCAAAACCAATTACTGTAACTGCTACATGTTTTCCAACACCGAAGTAACCCTGAAGTGAAGTCACTGCTTTTCAGCATTACCTCCAATTACCTCAAAACTTAATTTGGAACCAGTTGATTGCATTCAACTAAGTAATGAGACAAATTACAAATCCGTTTTTGTAAATTGTCAGATACAAACCAATCAAAGCTGCACGCGATAGGCACAGACCAAATTTCCTCTTTCAGAAACAGTGAGAGCTTGCCATCGACAGGAAGTTCTCACATTCCCTCAGAGTTTACTATCGGTCAAAGTACAGCCACAGCACAAAGGCAGAGACACCCTGAGATGGGCCTCGGCTTCAACAAGAGCAGCACTGAGAAACTTAACCGCTTACGTCTGTACGAGTGTGATCAATCAGCCTGGGTTTTAAGGAGGCAAGCCACTTCACGCACTTACGATAATGCCGGTGGCCCAGTGCCCCGCTTAACAATTCATAATCCCCTTTTAGCCACGAGTGTCACGAGTGGCTTGACAGGCGCCTGCTTTATGTACCCCTGCCTCTTTGTCAATTCACAGAGGCAGGACGGAGATGCATCACTGCAAAGCCTGGCCATTTCTTCTTAGATGCAATGGATAATTTGATGTTTGTGCATTAACTTCAGATATCAGTCTACATCATCCCACTTTCAGGTACTTAAAGCCCACCCAAAGCACATGTGTCATCTCAGAGAAAAATACAGAAATGCACGATATAGATTTTTTCACCAGCCAATACTGATGATTAACTGCTTCTCATGGTTGATACCAAAAAGATAAGCAATTAAAAAGATTTGTCTTGCTTAAAAAATATGACCCAATAAAATGTGTAAGTTTAACATTCAATTATGGCTATAGATTTTAAATTATTATTTTTTTAAATGCACAAAAACAAAACACAGTCACCCAAACAGCGGTGAACTGGAGATCCATTGAGCCAGAACTTCTACTTTCTTTAACATCAAACTCCAACAAACTCCAAACTTAAACAATGTACAACACACGCGCGCGCACACACACACACACACACACACACACACACACAAAGGCTATGTCCACTCTAATCTGGCCGTCTCTCCTTGTCACTGGCTGCCAAGTATTGTTGCAAAGCCATATGCACCTCTGCAGTGTTTCAACAGTGCTTGATTGTTAAAATCCTTAAAATGCCCCCTTCATTTATCCACCATCTTGGCGAGTAAGTTGATCAAACTACCTGCCACACCACAAGTTCCCCTGCATTTGGCCAGTGCTGGGTGCTAGTTTCCAAATAAATTCCAAACTTAAAAAAAAAAAAACAAGACAACACATTGGCTTTCATAGAGCCTTTGCTTACAAAAATGTGATTAAATGCTGTTTTTTGTCAAATCAGACATTTTCAATGTATTAAATACTCAATAAAAAAGGCTTTAACAGAACCAGAAGCACATGTCTGCCGAGTGTGCAGTTAAACCCCAATGACGAAAGGCATACAGTGGACTGTTGCACAATGAGCGACACTTAATGGAAAATGCTACTTTTAGTGCATGAAGTCATGAAAGCAATTTGGCTCTAGCTATAGGCTATAATTTCACCATCAGAATAATAAATAATAAATTCCCATTATCGGCACAATATAAATGGTGCGTCCCTAGAGTCAAAATTTCCTAGATAAGACGAAGAAATAACATGGTAAGGATCTTGACAAAAATCTGGCTGGGTGACTGCATGCTTAAAAC